>JANIJG010004735.1:47793-98077 GCA_024611175.1 Megaceryle torquata | reverse complement strand
TTTTTTTTGTTCTGCCGCCGTGGGGGGGACCCCCTGGGTGTTTTTTAGCCCCCCCCCCCCCCCCCCCCTTTTTTTTTTTTTTTGTGGAAGATAATTCAGTTCTGTAACCTGGTTTTGTTTTCTCTGAACTTTGCTGTAATAGCATAGTGGAGGCCTTGGGGGGATAACGCTGAACTTCTGATTATATTTGAGAAGTCCTAAAGCAGCATCATTAGAGTGTGCTCCTTGCTACGACTGCTGACCAGCCATTGTAGCTCTTGTCATACACGACTGTGGGAAGCGATAGGTACAAGCTGCTTGAGGACTCCAGCCTCTCCAGCAGAAAGGCTCAATGTGCATCAAAGCTGCAGCAAGGGCCTTCCAGCAAGAGCTGGAAGAGAAGACTTCCTTTGGGGAAGCCAGCAAATGATTCCAAGCTTTGCTGCTTTGAAAACTGCTAACTGCTCTCTGTGGAACCCTTTGTGGTGTTGAGGAGGGCATCTCTCCTGTTCTCCCATGACAATGGGGGTGCTGTGGTGCAGATAGAACATTGTGGTCCCTGATCAGAGACTTGCTAGGGGAGTTCTTGGTGACTAACTAGTAATCCAGGTTATTTTTGGCATAGTGTCTCTGTTTTATAAAGGATGGACTGAGCTGCTAAACCCACATTTTTTCCCCCACGACCCTTTATTAAACCAAGAAGAGGCTCAAGCACCAATTTAGAGCTGCATCTTCCAAGGTGAGCTTTTGTGGAGCTGGAAGGTGATCCTGGCTGTGGTGTAACTGTTGCAGGGTTTTTTTTATTTATTTATTTTTAAACTTTAAGCCTAGCCCTTCTAGGTGAGGAAGGGTGGGTTGTGACCAGGGCTCTACTGAATGACTTGTAAATTGCCATTCTGTATCCTCCATATGCTGCCCAATGTGCCACTAGGCCCTGTGGGACTGACCTGATCTCACCTCAGACCTTACAGGTTATCCCTGAACCTGCAGTCTTTTAATGATGGTAAGCTAAGGAAATACTCTGTAACCATTGAAGTAAAATCACATCAGGAAAGCAGAGCTTTGGTGCACATAACTGGGTACTCAGTTGCTGTGCTTGCCACTTGGGGATGGGAACTGCTTCCGCTCAGGAGGCTGACTGGGACATACTGCAATAAGCAGGTTAATTGTTTCCCCGCATCTGCCGCAGCACTGGAAGAGCAGCTGAACACACCTTCAGAGCTGAACAGCCTCTGCAACATCAAGGCTGTGTTTTTCCTGTGGTGCTGGAGCATCTCTCTTCACAGAGCCCTTATGCTCTTGCTAAACTGTTAAGTTCTACTGTGTTGTTTGATGGCATTGAGCCATCATCTTTGTCTGGGAAGTGTTTCAGATTTACTTAGATTCACAAACAGCCATAGGAATGTGACTGTGCTGTGAGCAGCAAGTAGAGTCCAGTGGGTGCTAATAATGGGATGCCCTTTTGAACTAATTACTGGGATTTAGGCGTCTCATTAGTAATGAAGATCCTGGGAGAGCTGAGCAGAAATCAAAGCAAGAGTGGCTTGAGGGGGTGGATTCAGAAGAAAAGGCTTGGAGTGATTAAGGACAAATGCATTTGTCTGCTGTTACACCTCTCAGGAACACTTAGGACTGTTGTGGGTGGTTGTTGGGCTGGGAAGTAAACTGTTCTGGTTCTTCTCCCGAGGTCAGCACAGACTGTGCTTAGAACTGGGCTCTGCTCTGTTCTGGGTCCCTGAGGCAGAGAGGAGGTGGCTGTATGGGAGTAGAGCTCAAAGTAAAGCAATAGAAGCAGGCATAGAGGCACCGCTGTTGCAAAGGGTTACAAAATCTGAGTACACCTCAGTGAAGAAATGCAGGTGTGAAGAGCAGAGTGGATTTGAGCTGTGCAAAGCACATGTGGTGAGTAAGACGATGTGACACTTGTCTTGGAGAAGCAAACTGGTACAAAAGCCATTTGAGTGCTGGTTTAATTTTCCTTGTTGCCTCAGAATAGCATCTGTTTTCCTGGGATGTACACTGGTGCTGTGATGACTTTATCCCCATTCCTGGGATTCTTGCAGAGGGAGTTCTTAGTCACCACAGGCTCTGCCATGTGACTTTGAACTGGGAAGAAAGTCATTACAGGATCTGTCCCGTCTTACACCTTTCCCACTTATTCCTGCTTTAACTGTCCCACTCAATTCAGAAGGACACAGCTGGTGCTGCCTTCCCTGCCCATGTGCAGCTGTGAGCCCATGCTGCTGTCCTGCTGTACCCTGGGAAGCAGCAGGACAGTGTTGATGTGCTGGGGATGCAAGGTGCAGTCCTTTGTCTTCTGTGTGAAAAATGCAATGGCAAGTGAAAATACAGCCTGTGCTCACACTATTTGAAATACATTGTAATTTGGGGGTTTTGTTTGTTTGGTTTGGTTTTTTTGGTGGTTTTTTTTTTTTTTGTGGTTTTTTTTTTTTTTTTTTTGTTTTTGTTTTTGTTTGGTTGGTTGGTTGGTTTTTGGTGTTTTTTTCCCCTCAAAAACATAGAGGTCTTGTTTCTACCCTCTCTGACCCATACAAGATAGATTTCCTGTGAGGAAGAGAGAAATTACTGGATTTTTCTGCTGTGGCAAAACCTTGGGACCCTTTTTTGAGAGCTGATAGCAGATGCCATGCCAGCTAGTTAACCACTGCAAATGTGTTGCGTTTTGCAGGCTCTGCAGCTGCTTATAGAAGAAAAATGTCTGTTTTCCTTGTCTCGTCCTTGCTGTTGCTCTGCCTCCCCTTCTTCCTGTGAGCACTCCACCTTTGCCCAGTTTGTCCTTGGGTCCCAGTTTTAAATAACTTGCCTGGTAGCTGAGCGGACAGTTTGATCCTGTTTTTAAGTCCTTTGGACTTTATTGTTTGTAGGATTTGGGCACTGGGAATGATGGGATATTTGTGCTGGAATTACAGCAGGGGGTTTACTTGAAGCAACGCATGAAACTTCTTTCCCGTTCAGGTGCAGACCTACACTGCTTGCAGAGGGGGGCTTGTTGCCCTGTAACGTGTTCAGTCGGTCGCGCTGGCTTTGTGCATGTCAGCATTGTTTCTCTGTCCCTGAATACATGATTCCTGGTGTAAGGAAAGAGCTTGAACACTGACACTGGATAGAGCAGAATGGGGCAGAATGTTAGCATTTAAAAAAAAATCCTAATCCCCACTGATACTCCTCACAGTGAAGTACTCTGGTCTCACCTTGAAATAATTCATCTTGTCTCTTCATTTCTCAATAGCAGAGCAGGGTGGAGCTACCTCTGCATTGGTGGACCTGTGAAGAGCAGCTTCAGCCTTCCCTGCTCCTTGCTGAAGCCATTAAGGTCATGGTAAAAACCCAATGAGGGTTATTTTTTTAATTATGGAGTGCAGGTAAACAAGATAATTTTGCTGCAAGATAATGCAGTGAAATTAGTGCTGCAGGAATGCTATGCAGGCTCTGTGTCTTGTCTTTTAAGGTGCTTATCTTTTTTTTTTTTCATTTAAATTAATCTTCTTGCGCCAGAGCAGTTGGGAAGAGGTGAACCTGTGAAGCCACGCACTGTCCTTCTGCCTTGGTAAGCTTGTGCTGTTGGTGATCTGCTGCTTTTGGAGTGATTTTGTGAACCAAAGTCCATCTGACTCAGCCCAGGAGTTACTGTGAAAAGCAGAGCTTTACTGAAGCAGTCCAGGCTTTTGCTCCCTGGTCTCTAGCAAGAGGAGAAGGCACCTATAAAAATGTGCACTTGCAGGAAGAGGTTATCAGTTTGGGTTTTGGTAACTCCTGAATATTTGTGAGTTTGAGGGAATGTGCTGCCCAGCTGGAAGCTGCTGATCTTCAGGTAGTTAATTCCTCCTCCGGAAGCTTTCTCTGCCTCTGCAGCATGGGAGCAATGCTGCTTTGTTTTGCAGCTTTCCCATTTTATGCTTGATGGTTAAAGTTGGAACATTTACATCTCATTCTGCCAAGAAGTGTTTAGAATACTTTTCATGAGAAACATTGAAAGTTGCAAGTCCATCGCTGATGCCCTGGCTGCTCTGCATAAATCACTGGGTGGTAAATATATTCAAATGAAGAGCTATGGCAGTCTTGCTTGCTAAGTAATAAATCAGGGCTGAGCAGCTCCATAAAGCTGAATCTTAATGTTTGGCTTGGAGTAGTAGGGTGGGGTGGTAAAGCTGATAGAATGGCGGGATGTTTCTAAACAGAATGTGCCTGCCCTTAGTTACGCTGCCACAAAGAATATAAATCATGCTGCATACGTAACTCAAGCGCTGAAATTGTCTTTTTGTTGGTGTTGCTTGCCTTGTTTTGTGTGTCCGCTTCATGTCAGCTGTTTGTACTTTACTACTCTTGGTAGCAGCAGCAGAAGCAGATCCTGTGCCCAGCAGTTGGGTCCCTGCAGGTAGGGGAGTGAACCTAAGCCTTTCATTCCTGCCCTGTGCTTAGTACCAAAGCCCTGATGCTGTGACATCAACCTGTAGGAAATTATGGTGCTTAAACACTTTCAAGGACCTGCTCAAAATATTTCATTATCTGAAGAATTTTGTGGAATGCCCAGGAGGTGATTATAAACCCTTGGAATGCAGCTGCCTCTCGATGGAGCAGTCCAGGCAAACAGCATTTTGAGGCAATTCTTGAGTATGAAATCTACATCAAGATTTTTACTTTCAGGTTTGGGTTTGGTGCCTGCAGCCCTCAAGCTGTTGGTTCCTTGCACTGGAGGAATGCCCACCCAAGCTGCCAGTGCTCAGGTGTTCCTGCCCTTCACTTGCCTACTTCAGTACCATCAGCAAAGCCGATGATTGCCTGGTGGCTGCAGTGCCAGCACATCCTAGGGAAGCCTGAATGCTGTTCTTGGTGCACAGGGCTGTTCTGGTGGTGGAAAAAGTGCTCTGATTTGCAGGGTCAAAACATGGCTGAGGGTCCTGCTCTAAGTCCTCTGCCAGGCTTAGGTGTACCACAGAGCTGAAGTCTTGCAAGGGTTTCCATCAGAGCAGGGTTAGGAAATATGATCAGGTTTCCTAAGATGGTGTTTTTTCAAGACCACCCTGCCCATCAGCCAGTCCTTCACCTCTCTAATAGCTTCTGCTTGCAAATTTTACAGAAGGAGCTTTATATGCTGTAACTTTTTTTTTTTTTTAAAGTAGGCAGCCAAGTAGGTGGGAGTTTTGGCTAAAAGGACACACCAAAGTTCACCACATTCCTCTGCTTGAATCGTGTAATGTGCTCTAAAAGCCAAACCGCAGCAGAAACTGCATTGAGATTTCCTTCCTTGCTTGACATGGGAGTTTATCCCTTGGGGTCTTTCTCTTTTGATGTGGACTCTTTAGTACTTAATAAGACAAAAAGGCCAGAGGAAGCTTCCTCTGTGATTAGGATATTTGTCATGTCTCTTCCATGTGGATTCTCTAAAGCCTCAAAAGGGGGTTTGTTCAGGTTTTAATTCAATTAAGAAATCAAGCAAGAGATGTAAATCTTCTTAGCCTCGGTTTTGGTGCTCATGACTACATCTGAAGAGAGAGTATCTCCTGCATAGTAGAGCAGGACACTAAAGTATTTTTCCAGGCTTCAGCTGAGATTTCAAGTGCTGCTGGAGGCTTATGGTGCCCCTTTGGTGCATGGGGTAGAGGAAAGGTTGTGCACATGGGTTGGTGACAGTGCCTTGATTTAAACCCATTTCTGAAGAAGCAGCTTCGTTAGAAATCTGCTTTCCAGCTCAGTGACTTCTATCAAAGGTCATGAATTAGACTTGAAACAGCTGGTGGATGGTGAGTGATACCAGGGGACAGGATACACAGTGGGAATTGTATGACAGCTGCTCTTGCACGTGTCCTTCGGCACTAGCTGGGGAAGGACCTGCCTCCTGAGGAACACAAGATCTGGTTCTAATGTAGCCCTTGCATTCAAGAAGTGGCAAATGTTGCTTATTGGTTTTGTGTGTTTTCTTGTTGGTGCCTCAACTGTATTTTCTGGCTAGATCTACTGAGGAGTCCTCTAGATAACTCATTAGACCACCTTTTAAACAAATATTTTTTTGCTTTTTTTAGAAATCATAATTTCTGCCTTTTGCAGATAGCCTGGTCTCATCTTTGCATGCTTGAAGACTTGCATTTTGGTACAAAAATCCATGTTAGTTTTAAAAGTACATAAAGCTCATCTTTGTCCCTCCAAATTCACTTCTAAACCAGTTTGACCCCCATGTAAATTGTGTCTAGACAATACAGAATCACATTTTAGTGAATACAAGCTGCCATGGTACAGTGAGTCCCTGGAAGGCTGAGAATTTATGTCCAGAGTTCTACATGTTCTAACATTTCTAGGAATGAGTGCCCCTCAAATCCATGTGCACTGGCACAGAGACTGGTCTGCTGCCTTTTGTACAATAACCACTGAGAGAATTCTTTCATTGTCTAAATTAAAATTGCTCTAATTTTTCAGAGTGGTGCATAGTCTCATCTCTGTCAACTGCCTCTCTCTGCCCCAGCTCTTCTGCCAGCCTGGGTGCCCTCTGTCCCAGGCTGTCCTGCAGGATGGCTTCTGCTGAAATGCTTTTCTGTAATGCCACAGTCTTCATTGCAGAATGAATGTCAAACAAATTCAGCAAGATATGAAGCTTTCCTTATAAAAAGGAAATTTAGAGACAAAAATACCTATTTTATTTTGGTGTCTTGAGTTATGTTTTTTACTGAATCTTGGAAACTGCTAAAGCATGCGTGCATGTATGGATATACATGTCTGTTGTGTTTATCTTCAGAATACGCATTTTAATGGAATTTGTATGGAAGGAACTCTTAATCCCATCTTTTCTTATTTCTTTCCTGTTTTAACATTTTGTAGTTTGTTTTCCTGTGGATTTAGTACTAGCTTTAGCTCATGTTCCCTTAAACTCAGAATTAAATATTATTTTTGCACTCTTGCTCTGTTTCCAGACAAAACCAGGAGTCGTAGGTAGACTTTTGAGGGGCTTGCTCTCGCTGGCTCTGCACTGGAAAGCCGAGCGAAGCCAGAGCCAGGTTAAACTGCTTGCCCTGAGGCAGGCAGCCCCTTGCCCAGCCCTGCTACAGCTGTATATTTAGCCTATATGCCCTTTCCAGTAACAGCCGGGGAAAGATGCCTGGAGAGGAATGCGAGTCATCTTTTCCCTGAACGCTGCTGGATCCTGCTGTCTGTCACGAAGTGCCGCTTGAGCCAGAAACACTGCCTTGATAACTCTGCCTTCTATAAAATTGTCCCGTCCCACCTTTTTTTTTTTTTTTTTTAACCCACATGAAGTTTTAACATTCATGTTCAGAACCCCATTGGGTTCTTGGGAATACTCTCATTTTGTTTGTGGTTGAGCCCAATTCCAGTTAGTTTGGCTTCTGGCCCTTTTATTAGGGGAGAGTGTGGGCTCTTGTTCCCCACCACCTTCATGCCCCAGTGCATCCCTCTTGATTCTCTCCCAGCTTCCTCCAGGAAGGATCCATTTTGTACCTGTGATGTTTCCCAATCGCCATTTCCCGCCAGCTTCCCCTTGAGATGGGCCTTGTCTGCAGGGTGCAAGTGGTGTGCGACAGCACTGGTGAAGCTGTCCCCTGCTTGGGCTGCTTGGTGGTTGTTTATATCCTAATTTGCTTGCTGCCAGCAGCCAGGAAAATGGCAGTTCTATCTGGCTGCGATGTTTGTAATTAGAGGGAGAAAATTATCTTTGAGACCTTCTAAATACTTTGAGAAGATAATATCTGAGTTTCCTTTCAACTGAGTGCACTTGAAGATACAATCTGAGTTATCTGTGTGGGAATAACAAAGTGGGAGGAAGGGATTGATTGTGGTTGCTGAAATGTTCATCAAATAGTCAGAAGTCTCACCTAGCCCAAATCTGCAGCTGCTGGTCACTGCTGTGGGTCAGGCACAGCGGCCCTTGGGCATAATATATGTAGCACACATGGGCTGCAAGGAGCCATTTGAGCACTACTGACAACTGGGGACACATCTCTGTGGTCTTCCAGCAAATGTGTCAGATTGGCATGCAAGGGCATAGTCCAGAGGCACGGGTGGGTGCCTCACTCATCCCCTCCTGCTTTTACAGACATCTGGGAAAGGTCCTTGCCTCCAGAAGTGTGATCATTCCACCTTGTAGGGGAAATGTACTCTGCAGGGAAAGAAAAACATGCTCTATGTCCAGCTGGCAGAAGGGTTCTGTTGTGTGTGCCTCTGCTGCTGCTCCACACCACCCGTTGCACATGGCTCTGCATGAGTGCCCCTGGCTGGGGGTTCTGGGTGGCTGCCAGTGTCTGTGCAGCCCTTTTTGCCTCTGCAGAAAGTGCCACAGATTACACATCCTAATGAACACAAACTTGCATGGTCCCTCGAGCCATCCAGCTTCTACTAGCTGCTTGCTCAACACTCTGCTGTCTGTTGGTCAAAGCAGAGGTCTTATGGGTGTTTCTGGTCCCAGGCTGAGGGAGAACCACAGGCTAGGATTTTTGTTGGCCAAGGGGAGACATGAGATGCAAATGAGAGGGCTGTGGGAAGGCTTCATCCCTTCTTGACACAAAGCTGTAGTTTTCAAACAAAATGGAAGATACTTCTTAACTACAGGAAAGTTAAATACTTTGGTGTTTACTCTAGCAGAATAAAAACCGCTGCGAGGTGTCGATTGCTGTGACCACTTCCTGTACAAGCTTCACGAAGCGGCTTGTGGTGTGTATGACTTGCAGCAACAAGTTGGTGACAGTTCATAGCCGAGTTCTTCAGCAGCAGGAGGGTGCTGCTCGTTTCCCTGCCCAGCACACATTTTTAGTACTTCTGTTTTGCTTTTATTTGGTTTTGTTTGTCTCCCCCCCGCCTCCTCCCAGAGTGTTCTTTAGTGTCAGGGTTTCCTGTGAGAGACACTAGATATGCTGGAGATGAGCAATGCAGAAATACAAGAAGGGATGAGACTGAAAAAAGCACCTTTTCAGTGCATCTATCCTTTGAGCTAGGTGTCAGTTCTGTGAGTTGGTGACAGTACAAGGTGGGCATAGCTGCAGAAAAGCATGTTGAAGTGCGGTTTTAGGATGGAGAATCAAGTACAGCTCAGTTGGTACCTTCTGGGCTGATAGTGCCTGGGGTGACTAGCTAATGCTGGTTAATGGTAGTCAACTTGCTCCAGGGAGCAGAGGGTGGCAGAGGCTCCCAGGGCTTCAAGAGTGCTTGATCTGGAGCTCTGCTAAGACATCTTTGTCTTGCAGTCCCATCTGTGATGCTGAGTTGCCTGCTGCTTTGGTTTTGATGTGTGCGTGACTATAACCAGGCAGCTGTGATTACAGCACTAGACCAAAAACATGAGAATGAGCATCTGGAGGGATATCCAGTCTGTAAAGCCACTGTCCCCGCAGATGCCTGCTCAGCGTTGCGCAGGACATGATATGGTTGCTCTGAGCACAATCTTGCCTGGTCCCTCGCAAGATCTGCATACAGTTAGTCTGTGTGATAAGCACATCCCTGTGCAGTCACCCTGCTGAACATCCCTTTCCATAACTTGTCCTGGGTGCAGCAGCCTCTGAAGCCTGGGTCATCTGCAAATGTACGTGGCTAAAGCTGTTGAGGTTGGAAATAACCCCCCAGAGTCATCTGCAGCACATCGGTTCTAACATAGGGGCTGCTGCCTTTATTCCAGGGTATGGCTGGAGCTGGGCAAGTGCAGAAGCTCTTAGTGTTCCCTAAATTTCATGCTCCAGAGCCGCCTTTGTGCATATAATGTGTCAGGCTTGAGCACTGGCATGCTTTTAGTCTTGAAGAGACTATCTGTCAGTTCATACGCTTTGTGATGGGCTGCTCTGCCCAGCCATGCTGTCTCTGAGCTGTTTCTTCCTCCTGCCCCTTTCCACATGGAGCGCTGGTCACCCCTGCCTGGGCTGGCACCACCAGGGCCGGCTGTCGTGTTCTGCATCAGGGAGCGCATACGGCATAGTGCCATCTTTGTGTGCCTGGCCAGTGATGCTGGGTTTCATCATTCCTTCTGCCTGCTGCCTTGACATGCAGACGCAGGGTAGCTGACAGGACTTGCCCAGAAATCCTCCTGTGGAAACATGCAGGAGAGATCTTTGCAGAGACAATAGCTCTGTTCTGGAAAGTTGGGCTGGCCCTTTCAAGCTGAGTCTGCTTCTGTAGAGAAAGGCCACTTGTTTAAGGCTTCCTTTAATGATGATATTGTTAACTAAGCAATCAGGTAAGTGGGATTCCTCCTAACTCTCTTAAATACCTTCTTATCTGGAGTAGAGAATTGCTCAGGCAGCTACCTGAGCTTTCTGCATGTGAGGCTCTGCGGCATTAATATGCTGGTGGTAATTAATTACCACAGCCCAGTGATGTGATTGTGTGCTTGAGCAATTGGATTAGATGCAGCTGGATGGAGACTTCACTTTCGCTGGTTCTTGCTGAAGCAGTGGTGGAATCGGCCATGGAGGAAGAGCGATTTCCAGGGCAGCCATGCTCCTACTGCTGGGACACTTCCCATGTCCCCACACTCCTGACTGTGGTGGGCAGAGGGAAAGGTCTCTGAGAAGGTGCATGGCTGGGAGCATCTATTTTGCCCTGCTCTCCTTCCTTTCAGTCCCTTCTTCCATCTGCACTGTTATGTGTTCCTGGATAATGAAGGTAGAGCGTGTCCTTAACATGTTGGCAGGACCTTGTAGCTGCATGGAGAAGGAGCGAGCACCAGCATTGTCTTGACAAGCCAGCATCATATCAAGTACATTATATCAACATAGCTTCACCAAGCAGGCCCAGTTCCATGTCTCTGGGATGGGGGTTTGGCACTGCAGATCAGGCGTCAACATTGGCATGTGCACCAAGTGCTAGGATGAAAGCAGATGTTGATACCGACTTTGATGTTTCATCCAAGGCTTTGGAGGCTCAAAGCTGAGACCAAAAGAGCATGCTCAGAAGCAGGAGGATAAAGAGAGAGTCGGTTCTTTCATAAGATCAGACAGAATGAAACATCCTGAAATTCAGGACTAACCTGAATCTTGGTGTCTGTACTGCAAAACTGGGCAGTACAGATCCTGCTGGAAGAAGGAGCACATGTGCCATGTAGAGAAACTGGCATGGTCTAGCCTTTCCCTGTAACTTGAGAGTGCTAAGTCAGTCAGCCCTACAGCCTGATGCTTCCCAGAGATAGCACAAGACTACCTTCAGAATGCCATCTATGTTTGGCTTTTGGCCCTGGTTTGAGCTCATAGAAAACTGTGAAGCGTTGAGATTTTTGCTCCCGGAGAGCTCCATCTCTGTGCCACTCACTGGTCATGGACAAGGATCCAGAACACTGACTTTGTACATACAAACAGGATGGTGTCTCAAGCGAGTCTGCGTTTTGCCCATAGTAGTATAATGTGAAATGGTGTGGGCTCTTGAACTTGACAGAGGCACCATGCATATCCCTGGTGCTTGTTCCAGCCTTGCTGCAGGTTACATTTGCTCTCCTGCAGCTGCACCAACACCTGCAGTGCTGGTGGCTAGTGGACTTGCTGAGCAGGACTGCTGGCCCTTATGCAGAGGACCTCCTATCCTGAAAAGCGTTCTGTCTTGAAGCAATAGTCCCCCTGGAGCTCAGCGCTGTGGTGTAGTGCCTCATCCCAGCTCTCTGCAGAGCTCTACCTCCCTGCCTTTCCTCCTCAGGACCCAGCGTGAGAGTCTGGCACTGTTTCAGCCTCTGTCAATTGTTTGGTGAGGTGGAGTTGTATTAAGAGATGGGGTTTTTTTGGTGGAGCAAGTTAGTTCTCAGCAATCCCATTCTTTTGTTTTTCGTTATCAGCTACTGAATTCCTCCTGTGCGCTCCACTTCCATATGCAGAGAGTGTTCTTCGGAATTCCATTTTATGGGAACTACAGAATTTGTGTGACCTGCAAGCATCAAACAAGATCTTAATGGTCAGAGCATGAGTTACTTGGCTGAGGGGCATACCCGGATCATATGGACAGTGCTTGTTGCCTGCTCCAAAATAGGTGATGACTTCATCTTACCCTCCTACTCTCTACAGATATCAAGAACCAGCTCCTTTCTGCCCAAGTACTCCTCTCCATCCAACAAAACCACTCAAGGCCAGGTGACATCATTTGGCTGAGCAGCACAAAGTTGCACCAGGCTCATCCACAAGCTTCACAGCAGCCACGACAGGCCAAGAACAGGGGCTGGCCTGAAGACATGGTGCCAAACCATGTCTTTACAGATCCATGCACCTGTGTGCTGGGTATCTGTCTGTCTGGTTGTCCAGGGCATTTCTCCTCTGCTCAGGTGTAGAGGCTCAGAGCAGCTGCAAGAGGCAGCCATGTTTCCATGCTGATAGCACCTCGGCCCTGCAGCAGCCATGGTGCTGCTGGGTTCTGCTGCCATGTTTCTCCCCCAGCTGAAGTGTCCAATCCTGCTTGTACTTGCTATGTGGGTTGCTTTCTAGTCCCTCACACAGCAGGGCTTTCCAACAAGCAGGCTTGAGGAGAAGTAGCTCACAAAGTGTCATCACTGCAATGTCCATACCCCAGGCTCCATGAAGGGTGAAGGTGGTGGTTTCTGCTTTTTATAAGGCACCATGCAGGGATGAGAATTCCCCAGTTTCCCTCTGTAATGATCAGTGGCCACCTCAGGACATTTTGCAGATGCCTGCTCCATCTCTGTAGTTCATCCATACAGTCCATTGGATACTCTCTACCAGACATCTACTGTGGTAGTCATCTACTTGCTGAGGTGACTCTCAGTTTATCCCAAATCAATTGGTGTGTGTTGGATCCTCCTCTGACCACACAAGGAGCAAGCAAGAGAGATGTGCCCTGTGGGAAGTGTTACTTGTCCTTACCTATCCATCTGTTTCATCTTTTGTGACAATAACCTCTGGAGAATTAGCTCAGGCACCTCACTCCAGGTGAAGACCGCCATGTCCTCAGTTGCCTTTGGCCTTGGCTTCCCTGATGGTTTGTCTGGTGTATTTCTGTCCTAGTTGGTTCAGGCAGTTGGAAGGACAAGAGCAGCAGGAGAATGGGCTTTCCTCTGGTACTGGCATCTAACACCAACCATCCTCCCATCTGTCTTGTGGTTTCCAACAATGTTATTCTGCCTCTGTTGTCTCTTTAGCCTTTCACTTGAGCCAAGTTTTCCTAAACTAACAGCAGTCAGGTTACATCTCTGCCTCATGGATGCTGTAGCCAGAAGTTACTGCCTCCAGCTCCTAATTTCTGCTACCCACAGCCCTCTTTGTTAGCTGTGACTGTGCTCAGTGGGATGAGGTTCAAAAAGGCTGAGTGCCGGCTCCTGCACTTGGGTCGCAACAACCCCCTGCAATGCTCCAGGTCTGGGAAAGAGTGGCTGGACACTGCCCAGCAAAAAAGGACCTGCAGGTGTTGGTCAGCAGATGGTTGAAGATTAGCCAGCATGTGCCCAGGTGGCCAAGAACGCCACCAGCATCCGGGTTTGTGTCAGTACTGGTGTGGCCAGCAGGACTAGGGCAGGAGTTATTCCCCTGGACTCTGTACTGTTGAGGCCAGCCCTCAAATCCTGGGTTCAGTTTTGGTCCCCTCACTCCAAGTACAACACTGAGAGCATTGCCCTTCTCTGGAGCATGTCCAGAGAAGAGCAATGAAGCTGAGGAAGGGTCTAGATCATAAGTGTTGTGAGGATCAGCTGAGGCACCTGGGGTTGTTGAGCCTGGAGAAAAGGAGGCTCAGGGGAGACCTTCTTGCTCTCAACAACTCCCTGAAAGGAGGTTGGATCAAGGTGGGGTCAGTCTCTTCTCCCAAGGAACAAGCAACAAGACAAGAGGAAGCAGCCTCAAGTTGCACTAGGGGAGGTTTAGGTTGGACATGAAGAAAAATGTCTTCCCCAAAAGGGTTGTGAAGGCCTGGCCCAGGCTGCCGAAGGCAGTGGTGGAATCTCCATCCCTGGAGAGGTTTAACAGCCATGGAGATGTGGTGCTGAGGAACATAGTTTAATGGTGACCTGGCGGTGCTGGGTAAATGATTGGACTTCATGATCTTGAAGGTCTCTTCCAACCAAAACCATTCTATTATTTCTAGAGCCTGCTGTGGTAGCCTTGGGCATGGTGGCTTATGTGGACAGGCCCTCTGCCTGCTTCTGGGGGCTTATGGTGGACAATATGTGCTTGCCTGGCTGCAGCACAGTGGGTTGGCTGCTCTTGCTGTCCTGATGCCCTGGGAGCTCTGCAAGGGCGAGAAGCAGCAGGATTTCCCTCCCACCCAGTCTGGCTCCATGGTCTCTTGGGACAGCCTGATGTGCATCACACGACACAGCTGGAACAGGCTAAAATAAATCAGAGCTGTGCTTCGAGGCCTGGGAGATAGTGGTTAGAAGTTAGGAAGGAAACAAGTGAAAGAAGAAAACAGCAAAGTCAGGAGAGCTGGAGATGTTTCTTGGCAGAGCATGGGGATAGGTGAGCTGTGCAAGCAGGAGGGACCTGGAGGGTGGGATGCAGTGTGTGCATAGCTTACTCCAGATTGATTTTGGGGATGTGTATTGCTGTCCCCCAAATCAAGTCTAAACACACTAATACCAAAAGCTGGAACTGAGAGGAGACATGCCTGAAAGCCAGGCTGATGAGTCAGAGGAGCAGAAGCATCTGTTGTGCATCAAACTGGCAGCTTTGGGAGTACCAAAGGTTTTTTGTGACTTTCATACTGGGTAACTGTAATTGAAATCCACTGATGCTCCAGCCTGACTTCAGCTTGCCTTGAAAGGTCACCTATTACCACTGCGCTCTCTCAGCTTTGGTTCTATCTGCCCCATTTCCTTACCTGGGGCTATCTCAAGATGCTGTGGCTCCAGAGCAGCAAAAATGTGGTCAGGTTGTGTGCATGGAAAAACAGAAGGATCTTGTTTCTCTCGAGATGCTGTATGTCAGGAGAAGAGCTGAGAAGCTCTTTCTCCCTTTAATGGTAGCAGTAACTCTTGTAGTTCAATCAAAAAAGCTGAAAAAAAAGTGGGTGGCATGGCAGGCAGCCCCCTGTTCATCACAGGGAGGCCTGGCTCTGTTGGCTGGCTGGATTGGCTATCGTAATTAACGTGCTCATTGGGTTTCCTGTGTTTAACCAGGTTCCCAGGACTCCTAGGATGAGGCTGTTGTGAAGGACTGGTGGATCCCCTGCCTGCGCCGTGGTGCCTGCAGATTCCCTGTGATCCCCGTTCTGGCTGGAGCGCCATCGCCAAGGCCGCCGGGAAGAATGACTGTTGGATGCCTATTGCAGCCCCCTTTCCTGGGGAGGACTTGGCTTCCCATGCTGCTGTTGGCGGCCTCTGCTCACTGCCACTGGCCCAGCGAGCCGGCAGAAGTGGTTCGGGACTGGGAAAACCAGCTGGAGGCCTCCATGCACTCTGTGCTCTCAGACCTCCGGGAGACTGTGCCAGCTGTGGTGGGCATACCAGACAGCTCTGCGGTGGTGGGACGCTTCTTCAGAGTCTCCATCCCCACGGATTTAATTGCTTCCAATGGAGTGATTGTCCAGGTGAGAGATGCCATTCCCTGAGGCTCGTTTTCTGTTCTGTTCTTGCATGAGCTGAGTCAGGTCGTGGGGGTTGCTGTGAAGTAGCTTTAAGGTTTTGTAGGACTATGGGAGCAGGATTTTTATTTTTTTTTTAAATAAATGAAGTCCTTGCCTCATTGCAAAGTTCCTTTTTTCTATAATGAAGAAGGGAGGCTTCTCAGGGATGACTCATCACAGGTTTGTTGGCTGTATTTAAATTGAGATACGACAGGCACATTCATGAGGACATGTTGCCTCAAGATCTGGGGAGCCACAGATTCCATGGGACTGCTGCTCTGAGGCTCAGGGAGTTTGTTTCACTGTGGTAACAAAACATTTCTAGACAAATAGACCTTGTTCTTCCAGTGGGACTCTGGGCTGCTTTTGACACAGTCCTTCCTGACCTCATCCCGAAGTCCTCTTGGGAAAGATGGGAACCTTTATCTGACTTACCCTCCTTCTGCTGGCACTGCAGACACCTCAAAACTGAGTGGTGCAATTGATGCTGAGGGCAAAAAAGTATCAGAATAGACTGGAGGAGGAGAGGCACACTGCCAAACCCACTCTTGCTCATCTTTAGTCCTTTCCTGGGAAGGTGCTGAATTGTACTCTTAGCATCTGCTTGTGTGGATCGTGAAGAGTTCAGAAAATTCTGGTTTTTAAAAGAAAACAGATTTTTCTTTTGTTTTGTTTTTTCAAAAAGCAAAACTGAAAAACAGGTTTTAAAACCTTTGTTTTTGGAAAACATTATAAAAAGACAACCTTCTGGTGTGTCTTGGAAGATCAGAGGGAGATGGAGAACAAGTCGGAAGAAAGTCTGATGTCTCCACTGCTCCCTGAAGGCAGGTTTGGCTTAGCCCTGTGTACTGTCACGCAGCCATCTCAGTCCAGCTACATGATCTTGCTGGCTCTGGTGAGGGAGCCGGGACCGCGATGTGCCAGTGGCAGGCAGAAAATCTGAGGAATGCATCTGTTATCAACAGACGGTTAGATGGGGAGGAAGAAGGTGGTGGGTGAGCCCCTGGCGAGAGGAGTCAGAGAAGGGGACAGCTGGTTTCAGAGCCAAAGCTGTGACATTTAATTGACTGCAGATGAGGAGACTGGCGCAGCCGGAAAGTGGTGGTGCCTGCCTGGTTTTTACCACAGCCTGTTTTCTGAGCACAGGGCACCTGTACAGCACTGGTCTGCAGGAGTCCAGGCGGACCTTGCTGAGCCCAACATCTTGTCTTACGAAAATGATAACTTTGGTTTGGGATTTTGCATCAGGGTGGCTTGTTCTGGTGTTGCCTAGTAGGTACTTCGATGGCAAGAATAATTTTCAGTGTTTGTATAACTCCACAGCTTCTTTCATCTTCTTGTCCTGGAACAAAACTCATTTCTGATAGCTCTGGTAGCTGCAGGAAAATCCTGATTGATAGATTATTTCCACCGTGCCTGACAGCTTTGAACAATACTTCTGCCACTTTGTTGTTAGGGCATGTTTGCTACCACAAACAAATTCCTGAAGAGCCTCAAATGGCCTGGGCTGGAGCAGGACCCAACAGTTGCTGGTTGTGTGTAGTTCAGCTGGGAGCGATTTTCACACTGGTCAGTGGGCATCCCAGAGTGTGTGTTGCATCTGTTCATCTTGAAATTGATTTAAAAGCGCATCAGGCTCTAGGGCACTGTTAGCAGCCTTGCTTAGTATCTGGAGGGTTTTTCCTTTGCAGACTGTGTGTTGGCTGCTGAGCACAGCTGACCTTTGCTACGGGGATTTAATTCCCGTCTAATGAGAACTGCGTAGGCAATTTTGGGTGCTGGGGTGCATTTTTGTTTTACCAGAAAGTTTCAGGGCAAGTTGTTCTGGTCTTTTTTTTTCAGGCTGCCTTTCATTTCTCAGCTGGAGCAGTAAAAGCATAATGCTTCTGGACCTTGGTAATTGGTGCACTTAAACCCTAATAAGAAAGAATAAGGGCTGTGCCTTTTGAGATGAAACAGTAGGTCAGAGTTTATAATGAGATGTGGTTGCTTAGTATCCTTAGTCCCCTCAAGTTCTGAATAAATTGTCTATAATTTATTTAAAAAACAAAACAAAAACAAAAAATTTGACAACTAATGTCCCCAAACTCATGGGAGCCTCCTATTCAGAGCCCAAAGAAGGTGAGATTGCTTCATCTGTAGATAATTCCCAATGGTTATTTCTAGGGTCAGTTTGTACTTGGTGGGGGGTTCACCACAAATCTGCTTCTCTGCCTGCTTGTTAGCAGATTCCAGCCAGCTGTAGACAATATACTTCTCTCTGTGCACTTGGTTGCGGGATGGAAACAATGCCAGGCATGTGCAGCGTGGCAGAGGAGTGCCTCACAGGCATGCACCCCCGCACAGCTACGCGGGCTCTGTGCATACACAGGTATGCGCTCCTGTGAGCGGGTGCCAGCGTTTCCCTGCCACCCCCAAGCTGCTGCAGAACAGGTGAGATTTTTACAGTTAAGTACAAAAGCAAATTTATTCTCTTGCACTCAAGCTGCAAAGGTGGACATGCTGCAAAGAAGTAAAAAAAAAAAAACTACCTCATGTCTTCGTTTCAGAGTCTGGTTTGCACATTGGTCAGAGCCAGCTGCCAGCAGGGCTTTGTGGCCATTGTAGGTCATCGCTGACAATCAGAAACCCCTTCCCCTGTGCCTTGTCTTGGTGAGCAAGTGCCTTGGTCAGGCGTTAACGTGTCCTCTGAAGGGCGGCTGCAGCTTGAGGGTGTTTCAGCTGTTGAATTTTTATTCAGTCCAGATGCTGTCCTCAAGCTTCCACACTACAGCAAGGTCTCTTACTGTAAGGTCACTCTCCTGGAGTCTGAATGTGTTTTGGAACTCTTTGCTGCACCTTCTCAAAAGGTTCAAAGGCAGCTTGCAGCCCTTCCTGACACATTTGACACCAAAACCTTGGCATTTCTACGAGAGTCGGGTTAAAATACCTCATCTCTGCGTAGCGTACAACAGGTAGTGCGAGGGTGTGTAGGTTCCCACTAGCTCCTGGAAGATGCTGGTAACCATGGTGTTGGTGCTGGTACCCTCACCATAATCCATCGTCATTGGCCTGACGATCTCCTTACTCCATTTCCAACTAAGACTGTGGAGTCTGACCTGTTACCTCCCAGCTGTGTCCTGTTGTTGAACATATCATGCTTGGGCCAAAGACCAGGTGGATTTCCCATTCTGCCACTTCAATTTGAAGTTGCTCCAGAATTTAGCTGCTCTGATTAAAAATACAGCTTCTAGCCTAAATTTAGAGATGGCTAGAAATATTTGTATGTGCTGCCCTTTAGCTTAAATCAATTCTACCTTCATAATATTTACTTCCTTTATGTATTTATAAGTGACAGGCATATTCCTCTGTCTTGATTTTATTAGGTTAAGCAAGCCAGCCTCTTTAGTCTTTTTCATAAAATAAACTTTCTTTTCCTCTCCTCATCTTTGCAACTGTCTTCTGCACCTCTTCCAGCTTCAGTTTATTTTTCTCATGTTTGTACGAGCACAGCAATACAGAATACTCTAGGTGAAATTTTACCAGAGCCTTCTATAAAGGCATCAAAACTTCCTCTTCTCTCCTATAAATAACCTTGTTTGATACCATTGTTTGTTTTTCTATGTCAGCCTTACTATGACTTCACACATCTTGTCATCAGCTGAAATACCCAGGGTCTTGTAGGTTTTTCTGCATCAAGTTGTTGAGGTCCCAAAAGAGGACATGGGGCGAGGTGCATTACTGTTGATTTTGCAGCTTTGATCTTGATCTCCATGAATTCTGCTAGTCCTCTGTCTAAGGCTATCCTGGTTTTTGGGTGTGAAAACCTAAGCCTTCCATTGCTGTCAATGTAAGGACACAAACAACTAGGTGAGGACAGTGACACTGATGCTGACAAGCACCTCTGACAGTGTTTGAGACAGGACTGTTGCAGTAAGCATAGCTCTCCACTCATCCCACCAGTGATGATACCCTGCCACACACTGGGAAAGCTGACACAGGCTGTGCCCATGAAAGAACCACCATATAAAGGAGAGGGCAGTTACATGGTGATGACAGGAGACATCTGGGCTGCAAAGGCCTCTCCAGAAACACCGGGCATTTGGCTTAGGTCTGAGTCTTAAATACAGCCACGAAGTGGCACTGCTGTGACAATACCTGCTCTGTCCCTTGGGGTGCAGGGATAAACCCTGTCCCCTCCAATCAGTATGAGTGTACCCACAAGGTATTTGTGCCCTTGTATCCTAAACACCTATGCCCACAGTACATAAAGACATGCAGTGTAATGGCTTTTGTTTAAAGGTGGGTCTATAAAGTATGGTGGGAGGAGGAAAGCTACTGGTGAGTGCTGCTTCCGAAGGTCAATCCCTGCATGAGCTGTTTCTTCCTTGAAGATAACGTAAAACTGCTGACCTGTCTTCATCCTGGTAGGGTGAGGTGTGGGATGGATCCTGCGGAGTAGATCCACTGCAGGTTCATTAACCAGTGCTAATGAGGAGAAGCTCTCAGGTGAGCACAGACAGGTCTTGCTGTTCTTGGCTGTGTCTTGGCTCCTGATTATTTCTGGTTTTGTAGTGCACAGTCTCACCTGGGCTTTCTTGGAAAGACAGGTAGAACATGTAGCAGGGCCCCCAAGAAGCTGTCGCTGTATGCAAACATAGCTGGTGGCACAGTGATTAGAACAAGAACAATAATTAACTCACGTAGCTGATTTACGCAGCTATGCAGCAGGTTCCTGAGTTATCAGAGCACTGGTTATTAATCTGAGTAAAAAGGACTCTTGCCTTCCAAGCAGGAGCCTGATTTTCCAATGGTTGTTCTATTCACCATCTGTTGAAGTAGCTTTTATTGAACAGCTTTGCTCTTATCAGACTTCAGGGACCTTGTTTTATAAACAGGATCTATGGAGATTGGGTTGTAGGAGTCCTGACATTGAGTACCTGCTGCAAGGGCTGTGCTGCACACCTCAGCCCTGCTGTGAGCACAAAACAAAGCTGTCGACATCCAGCCCACAGTGCCAGCACACACTCAGTTACAGGGAAGAAAAACTCAAATTACTGATTTTTCTTTATTATCTTTATTATTATTTCTTTTGCAATGATCCTTATTTCAAAGAGTTTTAACTGAATATGACTTTGCTCAAGTGGTGTTTTTCAAAGGAGGAAGACAAGCAACGAGTGCTCCTGGAGGGCTGTGTCATCGAGCTGGATATCTTAAAAAGCTCTCTGTGTCAAAGCATTTGAGCTCCGCCTCGTCCCTGGGGTCCCCAGTTTTCTTGGACTAACCAGAAGGTGTAGCAACAGCCGCTATTTACAGGAGAGCTCATGGGGATCAGTGGCAGCGCCTGGAACAGGTCCAGGCAAGGGAGGACCTGGGTAGGGCTTTGCTTGGCTGGCATGCTGCAATCTTTGGTGATAAGATGAGCCGATAAGGTTTCTGCTGGGGGGCCAAGGGGGCCACTTATCTCTGTCTTGCAGCAAGACCCAGTCAGGGAATTTGGCATTTTCAGTGCACACTTAGTAACAAGCTCTGAGTTTGGAGGAGTGGAAAATGTGACTCAGTCTAATTATAAACTGGCTTTTCAGATGGGCAGGGAAGTTCCTTGTTTTGTCCTGCTCCTCCGGGTTGTTGCTCTGAGCATCCAGGGAGACTGAAGAATGCAACAGTAAGGAGAATCCTGTGAAGGAGCCGACCTGAGATTGCAGGACCCGGCTCACCTTTCCCTGCCACGCTCTTGAATGCCAGATTTCCAGAAATCTGCTGATGTCAGGAATAAATTGCTGGGGCTGGTTAGCTGCATGGTGGCAGCACTAAACCCCCATCACTTGGCATCCCAGCCATGTGGTATTTTTGCTTCCCTTTGGCCTTTCACTTACATAAAGTTGCACTGACAGCAGAGGCTGACTGAACTTTTTTTCCTAAGCCGTTTGAGGCTTTTCCTGCCCTGTGCTTGCCCGCTGAACAAGGGAGAAAGTGGGGTGTGGGCAGCCTGTGCTGACCTCAGCCCTGGCGCAGGCGGGCTGTGCCTTCCCGCTCCAACAATAAGGCTAAACAAATCCTTCCAAGCTGCTTGCATGGACCGATGAAAGGAGGATTTCTTCGGACACTCAATGTTTTGTAGTGACCTCCCAGTGAAACAGCTGTTGTGTCCCCTTGCCCAGGCAGAGTGGGACGCTGAATAGTGCCCTTATAGCAATAGACAGAGGCACATCTAGAAAAGAAGCCATCATGGTAAGACTGTGTGAGGATGGCATAAGTTGGGCGTAGCTGCCCAGCCTGCGCCATTGCAAAGCCATTTTAATGATCATGAAGAAGCCTGAGAGACACAGCACAGCTCCTCAGGCTGGCTGTGTCCGCACAGCACAGCCCTGAACCTGCATCTGCAAAGAAGGGGGGGGTCACTTGCTGTGCATGAGGCTTCGCTTGCCCATGATGGCTGGAAAACACAGACTAGCAGCAGACATGTAAAATTCTCACTTGGATTTTCACAAGTGTGTAAAAGTAGAGCAGCTACTTCAAGTAGCTTTTCCACCTGCTCCTTCAAGGACCAGAGTTTAAACTTGGAGGTGAGGGCCAGGACGTGTGGTGCAGCCTTGCTGTTCCTTAGCTCCACTTTCCAAGCTGAAAGGCTTGGGTTTTCTGAGGCAATGGCTTCAGTGCACAGAGCGTGCAGGAAGAGCTTTGCAGGCCTTTCACTGGGACTGGCTGACACGGGGTTAGTTTAACTGTCCTGACCTACCCTGTGCACAAAGGAAGCGCCAATTACCTGCTGTTCCCCCATATAGCTTTTGGTCTCTGAACAGACGTGGTGAGCTCCTGCTGGTAATGAAGACTCAGGTCACCAAGGCTGACGTACTTCTGAGGGCCAGTGAAGTCTCTGGGCTGTTTTTAGATTGTCAGGGGCACACCCATCTGCATGAAATGTCTTGGAGCAGCTTGGTTTTGTCCATGAGTTCCTGCGCCTGTTGTCCAAGGCATGCAGCAGCTCAGAAGAGCACTGTCTGCTGAGGATACCCCAAAACTCTGGCAGGTATTGCAGTCCCCTCTGTGGGGGAAGCTCATGTGCTGCGATTCCTCCCTGCTCACTCTGCCAAGGAAATGCCACTTTCTTCAGACTGAGCTTTCCCATAGTGCAGCACTATGCAGTGGCACCATAGTTGTGTCTGGTGAGAACAAGGCTCCAAGAAGTACCCATCCTCCTTTCACCACTGTTTTTTGATACTTGAGTCTAGGCAAGACCTGTCTGATGCCCTAGTTTGCAGTTCTGATGTATTTGAGGAAAGGAGAGGTGCTGTAAGATCAGAGGCTCCTTCTGTCGTCATCTGGTTGCAGAGAGGCAAGCCTCCCTGTCAGGACTGTTCCTTGAAGCCAAAGATTCATGGCTGTTGTGATCTGAGGGTTGTGCAGCTCCTGCCTTGAGCCATCATTACGTTTCCTGACCCTGTGCAGCAGCCTCTGCTGCAGCAGGACCTGCCTGTGCCCATGGTACCTGGACAGTCTGGCCTCACGCACTCCCTATGCCTGCAGTCACTGGCTCCATCTTGGTGTCAGTGAGGAAGAGGAATGCACCTGATGGACTCATGGGCAGAGCCTGCCTCCCAAAATGAGAACTTCATCCTCTAACTTGGAGCTGGCAAGCCCCACATTCTCATCGCTTGGCTCCAGGATGGCTGTGCCAGCACCAGGAATAGCCATAGTGCCAGTGGTTCCAGCAGCACTGGGCCTGATCTGAAACCAATGTCTCTACTACCACTTGTTCAGCCTGTGCAGGACAAAGCATCACAAAATCTGCCTGCCTGCATGTCTGATTTGGGGCTGGGACTGCCTGTTGCTTCTGCTGAACAAACTGCCCGGTGCTGCTGCATTAGCAGGGGTTAAGATGAAGCTGGGGCTTAGGCAAACAGCTTAGGTTTGACTCTTTCTCTGCAGTTATATTTGCATTTGAATTGCATTTGAATTTCCATTTTCTTTCCCCTGCCGCTGGTTAATTGCTTGCAGAAGCCTGAGCTCTGCAGACTTGGTTTAACAGAGGTTAGGTCAGGCGGCTGAGCACAGTTCAGCTTTGCTGTCTGTTCTGGCTGTAGAGAGGGCTCTGCCAGGGTATTTTCATTGTTGGCCATGTGCATCAGGGTAATGCTGAAGGAACAGCCCAGAAGGGGAGTCTGTTGTACAGTGAATTGTCATCAGCAATTATACTCCAGATGAGTCCCTGGCACAGAGTCTGTCTCTCAGCAACAGCTGGACACAGGGAGGGGAAGGGGGTGGTGGGATATCTGGCAGAGCTGCAGTGGTATCCATGCTCACCTCTGCCCAAAAGCAATCAGGGTTTTTGTAGGAGGCATTTGAAAGACAGCAGGAAGGAGCAGAGTGAGTCCTGGCTGCTGCTGCTGCCCAAGGAAAGGTCTGGCAGCATAGACTGGGGAGACCCCCTCAGATACCTCCAGGTATCTGGAAAGATTTCACAGTGGTGTGCCAAAGGGAGACCTGGGGCAGGATCCCTGCAGTACCTGTCTTCTGGCGAAGGACTCGCTGCCTCTTTGGAGGATTCATTGGGAGGAGGAGGAGGACTAAATACTTGGAGGACCATCACTCTTGTAGGAAAGAATGCGGTTTTATGCCTGAATTCCTTCAGAGGCAGCAGTTTTGCTTGCTGCTCCTTTGCTTATCTTTGTCTTGTTGGCTACAGGGCTTTAAGATCTAAGTTTAATAAAAACAGCTCAATCCAAGCTATCTTCTTTTATGCACTGACTGCTCTTGGCTAGCCTAAAAATAACAAGCCATGTATAGCTGAAAGGACTTTGTGAACAAGGTCTTCAAACCCACCCAGACCACTGTATGTATTTGAAATAGCAAACATGGCTAACTTTAATGGTGTCCAGTACACTGCCAGGCTTGTGTAATCTTTAGCTGATAAGCATTCATTTACAATTATCTCAAATAATGGCAAAACAAAGATGGCCTTTTCTTGTGTGTGTTTTGAGCAACGGAAGAGTTATTTTGAAACCAGACCCCTTGAGGGAAATGGCAGGGCTTAGGGTTGATATTTATTGCCTACATAGAAAACTGGAAAACTTGTTACATGAAAACTAGAGATCCCAAATCATTAACTACATATAGCCTTAACAAACACCCTTTGAGGCAATATTTGTAGGAAACATTGCTAGAATAGAGTCCAGGTCTCGCTGCCACCATGAACACCACAGCGATCTGTCAAGCAAGTGACCAGGACAAACCCACACTGAGGGCTGCATTGGTGTGCGCTCATTTAGGAACAAGAGGTTTTATTCAGCCAGATAACTGCTTTGATCATTCACTCTAATCTTGCTGGGCTCTCCCTTTGCTACACAGTTGCAGATGAATGGTTCTGCCTGGACAGGAGCTGTGTTTAAAGCAGTGCCGTGGCACCGAATGCTTGTGACTTGTTGCCTTCCCAAAGATTTCCCAGGGGAGGCAGAGGCATCTTCAGGGGCTTCACAGGCATAATACACATGAATTTGATTTTCTTAATCGCCTCTTGCAGAACCCTTAGGAACAGTCTGCATCTCCTTGCAGGCTGCATACAGCTGAACTAGCTCAGCTCTTTTTAAATCAAGTTGCAGCTGTTGCATCCCTGCTAGAACGAGTTGTCCCAGGAGGTGGTACCTGGCCTGTTTTTGGTTTTCAGGAGAGCCTAGTTTTCGGTGTGAATCTGTCTAGATGCAGTTCCATTTCCTGTCACGGGCTCTTAAGAACATGAGCTCACATGTAAACTGTAGGTAAAAATGTTTTCCCAAGGAGAAATATTCAGACTGGCCTATGCCTCCCTTACTGGCCTTTTTGCAAGCAGGGTTGGCCACCTTTCCAAAGTGAATTTGGCTATCAAACATAGAAGCATACATGATTGAAGATAGAATCACCTTGTGATATGAGACTAAAGATAGTGTTGCTAGTATGTCTGCTTCTCAAGTCATGCACCATGCCCGGGGAGGAGGAGGGAGCAGCAGAAAACCCAGGCTTGCAGGAAAGCTCTGCTTGGAGTGTGTGATCCGGTAATTAAGGGCTTTCGCAGAGTGCATGGAAGGGGAAGATTTGTTCCAAGCATAGCCTGAAATTACACATTCAGCATGCATTTCACTGCTCACCATTAAAGTTTTCATTCTGTTTGTGTAAGCATCAGTAATGCTGCGGCTTTGTCCTGCCTCCTTAAGTTTCTGTTCCTGACTTGTGCCCAGCCCTGCCCTTCCTCCTCCTCAGTGGGCAGGTCAGCAGCTAATTTTGGCACAAGGGGATAAAGAGTGGCACCAGCCAGATCCTGCTAACATAAATGCTGGACTGCACCAGGCACTGTCCTGGCATCTCAGTTTTTAGAGGGTGTGATGAAATTACCCTTTTTCTTGGAGCAACACAAGTGCATGTCAGCCCTTTTGGCTGGGCAGGAGCAGCCCTGGCCTTTGTTCTCTCGGCAGGAGAGGTGCCAAGGAAGAACAATTTGGCCTTTTGTTCCCACAGGAGGGAGGCTCGGCACCTTGGGCTCCTCTCAGGTGAAGGGCTGCTTTTCTTTCGGGTCAGCTGGGGTCAGAGCAGTTTCTGTTCTTGCTGCAAGTGGGGGAGCGGGGCACGCACACAGCAGCCCTGCCAAAACCCACCGTTTTCTGCCAGACGTGGGTAAACAGCAGGGTCGAGTGAAAGGATGTCCCATGTCTTACTGCCTCAGTTCAGGTGGGGTACATAGGGTGTAGGGCCCTGGGGGTGGCTTTCTCCAGCTGGTGTAAGCAGGAATCTTAATTTCCTGCCCTCGGATATTGCTACTGAGGAGTTAACTATAAGCTATGCTGACAACTTTAAACTCTGCTCTATAAACTGCACCCGCTGTGTGTCTCGTGCTCTCCAGCTTGTCCAGGCTGGCCGAAAGCAAGGCTGATCCTTTGCTGAGGAGAGGAATGAGGGTGTTGGCCATGTGGTTGTGGCCAAAACCCTCTCCAGCTCTTTCACTGAAGCTGCTCTTATTGAGACTTTCAGATTCTGCATTATCCTTGCAGAGCTGCACATCCAGAGCCCCTTCAGTGTGCCAGAACCCCCAGTGGGAGAGTCTGTGAGCCCTTCTTTGTGCTGCCCAAATCCTGCCTGCAGCTGGGGGAGGTAAGATAGGTACCCAGGACTCGTGTCTGCTCAGCAGCACCGGATAGCGCTCTTTGTCCATCCTCAGGGCTTTCCCCAGCAAGATCTGTGGTTGGGCAGGTCTGGAGAGTCCAGCCCCATCTCTGCACCCACTGCTGGACACTTGGTCACTCCTGGCAGGCAGGTTTCCTTATGAAGCTCCTTGCCCAGTTTTGTGTTCAGATAAATTATGAAATATGTATGAGCTTTACAGAATTTCAGAGTAACTAAAGCATCCCTTTCAGGAGGAGAACTGGAGCTCTGCTTTGGACTGAGGGAGCCCTGAGCCTTGACCAGGCTGCTGAATGTTTTTCTCTGTGAGCCCCACTGAGTGAGTGTTTCTTCTGAGTGTAGAGTGACACCTTGTGTGAAGCTCTGGAAGGCCCAGCCAGGGCACTTTCCAAATGCCTCCCAGCTTTGGGAGGTGGTGAAGCTCAAGTTACTCACATGGGGTACCTAACAGCCCCAGGAAATATCAGAGCCCACCTGTCTGGCACTGTCACCCCTTCCACTGTGCAGCCTGAGCAGCTCTGCTGTGCCTCATGATTAGCAGGCAGCTGTAGCGAGCAGCTGTAGTGCAGACAAACAGACATCAGCTGCTGAGAATGGAGGGTCTGGGGGCTTGCATCCACCTTCATCTGCAGCCCAGGCAGGAGGCCGGAGTCCCCAAGGCTGTGATGCATGTGGCTTTCCCCTGCATGGGGTGAGGAGCACCTTAGCAGGGTGTCAGCCGTGCTGGTGACATTTCAGAGAGAACCAGGGTCTTCTCTGCAAAAGCAAAATGGCTGCAGGGTCTGGACCTGGGCTGTCTGGGAAGGAGACCAGAAGCTAGAAGAGGAGGGTGGGCTCAGCAAGGCACAGATGGATTAATTGGAGGCAAAGTGTTGCTGTTGACCTGCAGTAAGAGGTAGTAAATAGTGCATTGAAGTCCTGAGATGCCTGTGGTCTGGGCCAGTGCAGGAGAACATGCCATGTTTTAAGCATCTGTATAGCTCTTGGGATTTGCTGCTGCTTGTTGAGAGCTGGTGGGGCCCAGTCAGGCAGGAGACTCCATGCCATAGTTTACCAGCTTGTGACCCCTCCCATCTCAGCCTGGCTGCTGGGGCCAGTGGGACAAAGCTGAAAGTTAACAGTGAAAATGTGTTTTCTGCTGAACTGATGGAGCAATGGGCTTGCAGAGCATGATCAGGTGAAGAAAGGAGTGAGATGGCAGGGGTGGGAGAGGAAGGAGTGGGAAGAGCTCACTAAGCCACTTTCCATCATTTATCAGCTGTCATGGCCAACCAGGGGAGTCACTGTTGACTGGAGGTTAGCAAATGTGATGCACATCTATGAGAAGGGCTGGAGGGATGATCAGCAAAACTATAGACCTGTCAGTCTGACCTCGTGTGGGGAAAGTTATGGAGCAGATCTTCTTGAGTGCCATCATGTGTCACATATAAGACAACCAGCTATCAGGCCCAGTCAGCAAGGAGACCTTGTTCTCTTCAACTCCCTGAAAAGAGCTTGTAGCGAGGTGGGATTACGTTTCTTCTCTCAAGGAACAAGCAATGGGACAAGGGAAAATGGCTTCAGTTGCGCCAGGGGAGGTTGAGGTTGGACATGAGGAAAAATGTCTTTGCTGAAAGGGGTGTCAAGGCCTGGCCCAGGCTGCCCAGGGCAGTGGTGGAGTCCCCATCGCTGGAGGGGTTTCAAAGCTGTGGAGATGTGGTGCTGAGGAACATGGTTTAGTGGTGACCTGGCAGTGCTGGGTTAATGATTGGACTTGATTTTTAAGGTCTCTTCCAACAGAAATAGTTCTGTGATTCTATAAGAGGGCAGTTCTTGGATTGACTCTGCTGCATGGTGTAATTCACCCTCAGCTTTGCAGCTGTCTTTGTGACATAAACTCTCCTGTCCTCAGAGAAGATGAACCACTTTTGCTTAGTAATTGCACAGCAGTGCTGGAGACCTGGTACCTGCAGTCAAGGGACCTTTGCAGGACTCTATGACCTCCCATGGCTCATTAAATCCTTTGGGACCAGTGTACCCTGCAGAGCTCATCTTTGCCACCATGCAGAGTAGGAGACATGGGCTGACCCACTCCAGTCATGATGTTCCTTCCCCTGTTGGTATGCTTCAAGATTTTTTTCTTTAATCCTTTAAATTAAACATTATTGCTGCTAGAACTTGTCTTAATGCTGTCCTTCTAAAACCACCTTCTTCTGCTTCTTATTTGGTAGATCTCTGAAGCTGGGAAGGACTCCTTGCCTTCTTGGTTACACTGGAACACAGAGAGTAGCTCCCTGGAAGGGCTGCCCCTTGACACAGACAAGGGTGTCCACTACATCTCAGTGACCACACTGCAGCCCTTCCCGAACGGGAGCTATGTGCCACAGACCGCAAATGTCTTCTCCATTGAGGTCCACCAAGAAGACCACAATGAGCCTCAGTCGGTGCGAGTGGCCATCCAAGACACTGGTGACACAGCGCCATTTATGTGCGGCTCAGAAGAGCCAGTCACTATCCTGACTGTCATTTTGGATGCTGACTTAACAAAAATGACACCAAAGCAGAGGATTGAACTCTTAAACAGAATGAGAAGCTTCTCGGAGGTGGAACTTCATAACATGAAGTTGGTTCCTGTTGTAAATAACAGACTCTTTGACATGTCAGCCTTCATGGCTGGACCAGGAAACGCAAAGAAGGTGGTAGAAAACGGGGCCTTACTTTCATGGAAACTGGGATGTTCTCTGAGCCAAAACAGTGTCCCCAACATCAGCAAGGTGGAGGCTCCAGCTAAGGAAGGAACCATGTCTGCCCGCCTTGGATACCCTGTTGTTGGCTGGCACATTGCTAACAAGAAACCTCACCTCCCAAAGAGGATGCGGCGGCAGATCAATGCCACCCCAACACCTTTGACAGCCATCGGGCCACCCACCACTGCCGCACAAGAACCACCAACCAGGATCGTCCCTACACCAACATCACCTGCCATTGCACCTCCCACAGAAACGACAGCACCCCCTGTCCGGGAGCCCATACCACTGCCAAGGAAGCCCACGGTCACCATCAGAACAAGGGGACCCATAGTCCAAACACCCACTCTGGGACCGATCCAGCCAACCAGGGTAGCAGAAGGCACTGGCACAGCTTCTGTGCCAATTCGCCCCACAATGCCTGGGTACGTAGAGCCCACTGCCGTGATCACTCCACCCACAACTACCACCAAAAAACCCAAAGTCTCCACTCTGAAGCCAGCCACACCATCCACAACGGATTCCTCCACGGTGACAACACGAAGGCCTACTCGAAGACCTAAAACACCCCGTCCGACAAAGCCTCCCAGCACCACCAGATCCCCCATCTCCAAGCTGACGACGGCCTCCCCACCAGGCCGCGTACGCACCACAGCCAGTGGGATCCCCCGGCCCTGGGAGCCAAACGAGCCACCCAAGCTGACGAACCACATCGACAGGGTCGATGCCTGGGAGGGCACCTACTTCGAAGTTAAAATACCATCAGATACCTTCTATGACAAGGAAGATACCACCACAGACAAACTGCAGCTGACCTTGAAGCTGAAGGAGCAGCAGATGATAGAGGAGAACTCATGGGTGCAGTTCAACAGCACCAGCCAGCTCATGTATGGCATGCCGGACCACAGCCACATTGGGAAGCATGAGTACTTCATGTACGCGACCGACAAAGGTGGGCTCTTCGCTGTGGACGCTTTTGAAATCCACGTCCACAAACGCCCGCATGGAGACAAGTCTCCGGTGAAGTTCAAGGCTAGGCTGGAAGGGGACCATAACGCAGTGGTGAACGATATCAATAAGAAGATCATGCTGGTGAAGAAGCTGGCTCTGGCCTTTGGAGACAGGAACAGCAGCACCATCACAGTGCAGGACATAGCCAAAGGCTCCATTGTAGTGGAGTGGATGAACAACACACTGCCCCTGGAGCCCTGCCCCCGAGAGCAGATCAGGACTTTGAGCAGAAAAATTGCAGATGACTCCGGTGGACCGAGCCCAGCTTTCTCCAACGTCATGCAGCCCGAATTCAAGCCTCTTAATGTGTCAGTGGTTGGCTCTGGAAGCTGCAGGCACATCCAGTTCATCCCTGTGACAAAGGATGGAAGGGTGATCTCAGAGGCAACACCAACAGTGGTGGCAGGCAAAGACCCCGAGAAGAGCAGTGAGGATGACGTGTACCTGCACACTGTCATTCCTGCCGTGGTGGTGGCCGCCATCCTCCTCGTGGCCGGCATTATCGCCATGATCTGCTACCGCAAGAAGAGGAAAGGGAAGCTGACCATCGAAGACCAGGCCACCTTCATCAAGAAGGGTGTGCCCATTATCTTTGCTGATGAGCTGGACGACTCCAAGCCTCCACCATCTTCCAGCATGCCCCTCATCCTCCAGGAGGAGAAAGCCCCACTGCCACCCCCGGAGTACCCCAACCAGAACATGCCGGAGACCACACCACTCAACCAGGACACCATCGGGGAGTACACGCCACTGCGGGACGAGGACCCCAATGCGCCGCCCTACCAGCCTCCCCCCCCCTTCACCGCACCCATGGAGGGGAAAGGCTCCCGCCCGAAGAACATGACCCCGTACAGGTCCCCGCCGCCCTATGTCCCCCCTTAATGAACAGAAGGCTCTCGGGGGGGAGAAGGGGCCTCCAGCTTCACACCAGTGCTGTCTGTTGGCCAGCAGCCCCCTGGCCAGCCAGGAAGCCCAAAGCCCAGCCCACTCCCCAGCAGGCCCTCCCCAGCTGTGCCCACCGCACTGGAGCACTCACGGGACTCGGGGGGACACTCGTTTTATTTTTGCCTAACAAGCTTTGGTTTTATTTTATTCATAGAAAAAAAAAAAAAAATTCTCGGCTCAACAGGCCTTCCCGGTGGCTGGGCTTCTGGCCGAGGCTGGGGCGGTGGGCGGGGGGGGTGGTAATGGGACTGGGAGGGGATGGGATGGGGTGGGGTGGGAGGAGCAGGCAGCACTGGGATAGCACTCTGGGTCTCCGCTGTTTGCCTTTAACACTAACTGTACTGTTTTTTCTATTCACGTGTGTCTAGCTACAGGACGTAACATGAAAGGTAGCCTAAAAAATAATTAAATTTAAGGGACTTTCTGAAGTCAATGATTTAAGTTTTTACATTTAATGTGCTATTACCTAAAGTGGGAGGTGTAGTTTTGGGGAGGGGGAGGGCAGCACTGTGCTGCAGGTGGGATGTCCTTGAGAACAGCCAGCTAGCCACCTCCTCCTCCTCCTCGGGGGAGATCAGCTTCTTGGTTTGGGGTTTGATTCTTTTATTTTTCAATTATTTTATTTTTAAATCAAATCCTGTTTTTCTCATGCATTATAAAATATTCATCAGTTGAGTCAGACTTGCTGGGGGTACCTATGGCTAAGTGTGGGGACAGCTGCCCACACCTCTGGGTGCAGCACTGTGCTGGGGGGGGAATGGGGATGAAGGGGGGATGGACCTTGCTGGGCCCCACACTGTGATGGCTCCTCTGCTTCCCACTGTGAGCATTGGGGTTGGACTGGCCTTTTTTTAAGCAGAAACTCCTTCCCCATGAGGTGTTTCAGTGATGATGGGGTGTTTTCTCTGTAGGGTCTCTTTGCCTTGATTCTTCCATGAGAGCGGTGCTGGAATGGCATCCGGGCCTCTGGGTGCTCTGTACCCAGATGCTGTTGGAAAAGATTAAAAGTTTAAAAAAAAAAAAAAAAGGCATCATGAATAGATAATGGCAAAAAAAAAAAAAAAATCACTGCACTCTCGAATCTAATTTTTTACTAAATTTTTGATACAGACTCCAATTGTTTTATTAAAAAAGACTTAAAAAACAGTGTACTGCTGCCAACAGTTTGTACGAGCTCAGCTTCCCAGTGCCAGCTCCTGGGCCCCACCACTCGGAGCTGCGGGGCTGCCCCCAGCTGCTTCTTCCGTCACTGTACAGCGATTATTTTTCCTCTCAGAATTATTTGCAGCATGGCCTTGTTACTCCCACGGCCGTACTCCCACGGCGTTGTTACTCCCGTACCGTTACTTTGTGTTTCCCCCGAGTGTTCCTTGGAGGGTGAGGGGGGGCGCTCCCACCGTGCACTGCGGGCCGGGGGGGGTCCCAACGCACACAAAGCCGTACCCACCGCCTCCTTCAGGCGAGGGTGCGCTGCCGTGGCCTGTCAAATGGCTGGGTGGGCGAATGCCGTGGATCTGGCTGTAGGGCCAGGAGGTAGGATTGACTCTGCCCCAGCCTCGCCGTGCGGAAATAAGAGAGCCCGGGGCCGCGGCCGGGGCCTGGCGTGCCGGTGGGTGCCCACCGCCCCTCCTCACCTCACGCTCTGATTTCGGCGTCGCGGGGGCGGTTTCCGCGCTGTGTAAAGAACGTTATGGCTCAATACACTGTGCTCCCCTACAGCCCTGCTGCCGCCGCCACCTCGGCACCGGGGCGGCCGCCAGGAGAGCCCCGGGAGCGCGATGCCCCCTGCCGGCGGGAGCGACCCTCCCACTTCCGGTCGCCGCCGGCCTGTGACGCCACCGCGCAAAGCCCCGCCCAGGAGGGGCGGCCACGCTGCGCCGCCATGTCGGGAGCGCCGGCGTTGCCGGTGGTTTCGGATTGTTCTCCTCTGCCCTGCGTTCCCCGCCCAGCCGCCGTGCTCCAGCTGGGCGGGGGGGCCGATCCGGCGCGGCCCGGCGTTGCCGTCATCGATCTCCGCTTTCCCCGCGGAGCCGCCGCCGACGTGAGTGCGGCCCAGCGCGGCTCGGGGAGTGCCGGGGGCGGTACCGATATGGAGGGGGGGAATACCGAGAGGGTGTTAAGGATGATGCCGGAGGCGGTCCCGGTGTGGGGAGGTGGTGCCGGTCCTCGTGCGGGACAGGGGATGCCGGGTACCGCAACGGTCCCGGTATGGGAGAGGATGCTGCGAGGAGTACTGGGACGGGAGGGGCAATGCCGGGGGCAGTGCCGGTATCGGGTAGATGCTGGTGCTGAGGTATTGCCAGGGGCAGCACCCTCAGCGGGGTTGGGCGGTGGGATGCTGTGGGCGGCCAGGGTCCCGGTATGGAGGAGAGGGATGTCGGTGGTGGTACCAGTATGGGGGTGATACCATTGTCAGTACCGGTATGGAGGCAGCGTGGGGATGCCGGCGCTCGCAGCCGTATGGGAAGAGCATACCGGTGCGGGTGGCGGTACCGGCGGAGAGGGAGCTATGCCGGTGTCGGTTAAAGTATGAAGGGGGATGCCAGTCCCGGTACGGGGAGGGGATGTTGGTGCTGGTTCTGTTACGGTGGCGGGGTGGAGAAGGGAGATGCCAGTCCATGTACAGGGTGGGGGTGCCAGTGCCTGTCCCGGTATGAGGGGCTGGAGACGGCAGATGCCGGTCCTGGTAACAGGCTGGGGATGTTGGTACCGGTCCCGTTATAGGTTGGGGTAGAGGGGAGATGCCCGTCCCGGCACAGGGTTGGGGGTGCCAGTGCCTGTCCCAGTACTGGGTGCAGATGCCGGTGTGGAGGCCGAGGCCGTCTGTCCTGCAGGTGCAGGATATCGTCTTCAGGAACTTCTACACGGCGTTCCTGAGCGTGCGGGTGCAGAGGCTTGGCCCCGGTGGCTCCCGCCACTGGGTGACCTGCCTGCGGGACTACTGCCTGATGCCCTGCCCGCACACTGAGGAGGGATCCCAGGACTACTTTTCCCTCTGCCGGCAACAGGTCAGCACAGCCAGGTGATGGCTGTGGCATCACCCGCGCTCCTGGGGCTCACCCCTCTTCACCCACACCCCAGGATGGCTCCCGGTCCCCGAGGGCCTGTGCTGATGTCCCCACTGTGCCCCCTCGCGGTGCCTCTCCTGCCCCTGCCAGACCCGTGCTGGTCCTGCTTGTGCCCTGCTTGTGCCCTGCTCTGCTCAGACTGCCACCGTGAGGTGAAAGTTCCCGGTGGCCCCTTCCATCTGGGTTGGGCTTTTTTTTTTTGGAGCAAATCCCCAAAGCTGCTCCGGAGCAGCACCAGCTGTGGTCACAGCTCTCCCTGTCCTTGTCCCAGCAGATGCTGTGTGACATGGACCAGGTGACAGCGGTGCGGTTCATCCTGAGGCAGCCCTCCCCAGTCTGGCTTCACTTCACCATCGAGGAACTGCAGATTTTTCCCCCCGGACAGAAGGTGAGATGGTGCTGGTGTTGTCTTCCCTGCCAGGCGTGGGCAGGGGGGTCCAGGGCAGGCCACCATTCCCAGCCTTGCAGCTGGCATTGCTCCCTGCAGCTCCAGGGATTTCAGGCTCCCTCCAAAGGACATGGGGGTCCTTCGCTGGGGCACTTGGGGTCCCATTGTGTGCTGGGGAAGTACTGCTCTGTCCAGCCCCAGCCCTGCCTGCTCTAGATGCCCATCTGGGCAACGGGGTGGAGTTGGAGATTGCTACAACAAATGACAGATGCAGCCAACCACTCAAAACACAAAATTCCCTTTAATGATGGTAAAGTGATACGTCCATTGTAATATGAATATGGGTGGGGTCCAAACTGCGGCATCATGGACTCAAACCAAATCAATGCAGCATGCTCCGTGGTATGAGGGATGGAGGTGGGACTGGGGACACCCTTGTGTGACCCTCTGGATCTGTTTCAGAGCCCCCAGAAGGATTTCCCCTCCTGGCTCTCCCAGCTGACCCCTCCAGAGCAGCCAGCCAGCCTGCATGGGGTGAGTGATCCCCGCCAAGGTATTAGGGGACAGAAAAAGGGCCTTGCATGGGAAGCTGGCTCCAAGTGTGAACATCCCTTGTGAAGCTGCCGGTCCCATCCCTACCCTAGTAGGTCCAGGACCCCATCAGCAATAACTGTGGAGTCCCAAAATGTGGATATGGGTTTTATGGGCCTTTGAGCAGCCTGGTCTAGTGGGAGATGTCCCTGCCTATGGTAGGGGCTTGGAACTAGATGATCTTTAAGGTCCCTTCCAACTCTAACCATTCAACCATTCTGTGATACAGCCCACCTTGTGCTGGAAGTAGTTTGCACCATTCAGAAAAAAAACTATCTCCGCAGGGATGACAGTTTGAGGTGACACCTCAGTCTACCTGCCCTATAGTCTGGGGATGGGAATGTCCTCATGGGAGTGGTAGGGTGGGTGCACAGCATCCCTCAGACAGCAGTTGGAACACATCAGAACAGGGTAGCCTGGCTGGTCCCCAGTGCTTTGCAGAGAATGCACCCTGGGGAGCATGTGGGTGGACGGAGGCCACAGCCACAGCGCATGTTTACAGCTTGAGAGCCCTATCTGCCTGAAGGCCAGCAGCCTTCGGTGAGCAAAGTCCAGGCAGAGCTAGGCAGTGTGGGCAGCTGGCTCACCCACAGAAACCTGCTGAATCAGCCACTGGCTGGGTCACGAGCAGTGCCATACACCCCAGCACCTCTGAAGCAGTTCTGCTGCCAGGCTTCTGTGTATGGAGCTTATGCCATGTCAGTGGCAGGGCTTCTACCAGCCCCAGCAGGTCTGGGAGCCCTGGTCCTTGCCTGGCTGTTTGTTCATCAGGCTGAGGAGAACATCCTGGTACTTTGCTGTTCACTTGGATCACTTACCCCTTGGCAAGGGGTGGTCCAGGTGAGGTGCTGGTGCTCTGGGCTTGTCTGTTCCCAGCATCACCATGAGGCACTCACGAGCAGCGCAGCACTCTGGGCAGGGCCAAGCAGGGTGGAAGTGGTGCGGAGCTTTGCCCTGACCTGGGGAGCTGCTGCTGAGTCCGCAAGTCCTGCCTGGCTAAAGGTCCCCAGGAGAACTGTCACCTGGCAGTGAGGTTTCTGTCCCCTGGCCCAGGGAGCACCACCAAGGGAGGCTCTTGGCAAACTCTGGACTGTGTGATTAGGTTTTTAATCATTAGCCAGTGATCTGCTTTCTGCCCTGGCCCTGGACACCTGCCAGTGGAGATGGGCTGTGTTGGCACCATGGCACTTGGGGCTCAGGGTCACCTGTTTCCACAGCTGCCTGTTTTTCCTAGAGCAGGACCCTGCTTTTTCTACATTAGGAAACCAGTGGCAGGTTGGGACTATGGGCAACATTGTGATAGTGCCCAGCTCCCCGGGGGGCAGAGCTGTACAGCCACAACACTGCCTGAGTCCGGGGCAACCCAGTCCCTCTGAGCCATCCCTTCTCCACAGCATTGTACCCACTTCTTTCCAGGAGCTCCCTGACCCAGAGAAGGTGTCAATGGAGGTGCAGCAAATGTGGGTGCTGACAGAGGTGATCCGGGCTCGCCAGGCATCTGCCCGCATCGGGCGCTTCGATGTGAGTTCCACCACCCTGCCCGTGGGAGCTCTGACCTTGCCATGTCATAGAGAGCTCCCTCAGGATGGGGTGGGGTGGCCCAGCAAAGCAATGGGGGGACTGATGGCTGCTCTCTTTTTCAGGTGGATGGCTGCTATGATATCAACCTCCTTTCCTACACGTGAGCCCTGTGGGTGTCAGATGGAGGGAGCTGGCTCCTCCACAATCCCAGGGCCCAAGCAGACTCCTGTGCCCCCACATCGGCCTTTGTTCCTGCAGCCCTGGGCTGGGAGGGCCAGGCCCTCCCTGCACTCCATCCCCATCTACTCCTGCACCAACTGGCAGTGGTGGGCAGTGGTGGTGGGCAGTGGTGTTTTGTGGGAGACTCTCCCAGACCGGTGCCCTCCAGCTGAGGTGACTCTGTTCTTGGCACCTGTTGTGCTGCTGCTCGCTGCCGCGGGCAGATCCCTGCTCCCCTCCTCCACTGCTGCCCTGGGGAGCAGCCCCTGGCCCTACCTGCCAGCCAAGGCTCCCCAGGGCAAGGGGCTGCTGGGGCTGGCACCCACCGTGCTCGAGGGGGTGAGGAGGAGCCGGGGGGCAGCAGTGAGAGAGTAAGTCACAACTAAAAGCTGCTACCTTGCCCCTGCTTGTGCTTGACTGTCTCATTTTTAGGAGGGGAAGGGAGGGTGGGTAACGGCTGTGTCCAGGGTACGACCCGCACCCAGCATCCCCCCGGTCCGGCGGCGGGGGAGGCGGTGCCAGGGGGCGGGAGCTGGGCGGGGGCCGGGCGGACTCCATGTCCCAGGCGCCCCAGAGCCGTGCCGTGCCGTGCCGGGAGGGAAGGAGGGAGGAAGGAAGGAAGGAGAGAAGGAAGGAGGGAGAGAGGGAGGGAGGGAGAGAGGGAGGGAAGGAAGAAGGGAGGATGCTGCGGGCGGGCTACCGCGCCGCGCTGCCCCGCCGCCCCCCGAGCTCCGCGCCGCTGAGCGGAGCCGAGGCCGGGGAGGAGGGGCTGAAACGGACGCCGCTGGACGCCTTGCATCAGTCCCGCGGGGGGAAGATGGTGCCGTTCGCTGGCTGGAGCCTGCCGCTGCACTACAGGCAGGGTCACCTCCAGTCCCACCTACACACCCGCCGCCACTGCTCTCTCTTCGACGTCTCCCACATGTTGCAGGTAGCTGGGGGGGAGCTGGGGACGGGACGAGGGGGGCACGCAACAAGTCTCACACTCGCCATGAACCCCTTCCAGACCCGGGTCTACGGCCGGGACCGTGTCAAGTTCATAGAGAGCCTGGTGGTGGGGGACATAGCCGAGCTGAAGCTGGGACAGGTATGGAGCACCGGGAACGGGGGCACCGAGTGCCTGTCAGGGTCAGAGGTGCCCAGGAACACCCCAGGTAGGGGATGGGCAACGTGCCCATGCTCCCAAGGGCCATGTCCTGCAGGGCACCCTGACATTGCTCACCAACGAGAGGGGCGGCATCGTGGATGACCTCATCGTCACTAACACATCAGAAGATCACCTCTATGTAGTGTCCAATGCTGGCTGCGCTGACAAGGATTTGGCCATCATGAGGGTACGGGGCTGCCCAAGCCCCGCGGGAGGTGGGGACGCGCAGTGGGAATGAGTCCTCCCACCTTTCAGTGACGTCCATGGCTGCACAGGGCAAGGCGGCCATGGCCACATGTAGGGCTGGCAGTGGCCTGGCCCTCAGGCTAGCAGCCCACTGTCACCCTGGCAGGACAGAGCAGCAGAGCTGCAGGCTGCTGGCAGTGATATTCGCCTGGAGGTGTCGGACAACGCGCTGCTGGCTCTGCAAGGTAGTGGGGCCCCTACATGGGCTGTCACTGAACATCACCATGCTCAGTTCTCACCCTCAGGTGCCAGACCATACCCTCCTCCAGGTCCTTCCCTGATGGATGTCAGTGCCCTCTCCGTGTCCCCCCCTTCTTGGACACTGCCGTCCTCCAGAGCCACTTGTCTCCCCAGGTCCCTCCATGGCACAGGTGCTGCAGGCAGGGCTGTCGGATGACCTGGCCAAGCTCTCCTTCATGAACAGCATTACCACAAAGGTCTTTGACGTTCCAGGCTGTCGGGTCACGCGCTGTGGCTACACTGGCGAGGATGGTGTAGAGGTATCCTAGGAGCTGGCACCCCCCCACACACTGTACTAAGGTTAACACCATGCTTTGCTGACCCTACCCATGTTCCTTGCAGATCTCAGTGCCTGCAGGGCAGGCAGTGGAGCTGGCAGAGCGGCTGCTGGGTGTCCCTGAGGTGTGGCTGGCAGGGCTGGCAGCTAGGGACAGCCTGCGCCTGGAGGCCGGGCTCTGCCTCTATGGCAATGACATCGATGAGACCACCACGCCTGCCGAGGCTGGACTGCTGTGGACCCTGGGTAAGTTGGGGCCACATCTGTCCCCACCTCCTTCTCATGGTGGGCAGAGGGGCTAAGTGTCCCCACATCCCTAAGGAGGTTTAAGGGGACTAGGTGGGCATCACCAACCCTCATCCATCTCTGCCCTGCAGGAAAGCGCCGGCGAGCGGCCATGGATTTCCCCGGTGCAGCCATCATCATGGCGCAAGTGAAAGAGAAGCCGAAGCGCAAGCGCGTGGGGCTGACATCAGTGGGACCCCCAATCCGTCCCCACACAGCCATCCTGGGCCCTGAGGGCACGCCTGTGGGTAAGCTGGGGCAGGAGGGCTGGCACAGGTGCAGCTCCGAGCTGTGGCTATGGAGGGGGGAGGGCTGGGGCTGCCAGCGCCCACTCACCTCCCCATGTCCCCACATCACCAGGCATGGTAACCAGCGGCTGCCCCTCGCCCTCCCTGGGCAAGAACATCGCCATGGGCTACGTGGAGGCAGCACACAGCCAGGCCGGCACTGTGCTCACTGTCGAAGTACGGAAGAAGCAGCACCCAGCCCTTATCACCAAGATGCCCTTTGTGCCTACTCAATACTACACAGCCAAGTGAGCCCAGTGCCTGCTGTGAGCATGGTGCCTGGCCCCAATAAATGCCCTTGCCCTGCTCTCCTGGCCTCTTCTCCTCTGATGGTGGCAGGTGCCAAAGCAAGGGGCGGCAGGTGGGCCACAGTGTTTTAATGGTGCAGGCAGTGTCCGGCGCTCCCAGCGCTCCTCACTCCCGGTGTGTCTTTGCCAGCTCCGCCATCGAGACTTCCCTGCAAGAGAGGGGCAGCATGAGAGGGGCTGGGGCAGCACCCCAGCACCAGTGCGGCACTCCAGGACAGCACCTTGGCACAGCACTTCAGCATGACACCCTGATATGGCACCCTGGCGTGGGAGGAGGGCACACAGCTGCCTGTTCAGGGTGGGCAGGGCTGGGGTTGCACTTGCTCAGACATAGTGGTATAAGGGCACATTTAGAAGGGTGTTCACTGGGGTGCACTGGTTTGGGGGCATGGATGGGAAGGGTGCTCACTGGGCTCTACTCGTCTGGGAGTGGAAGCAGGAAGATGCTTGCTGGAGCATACTGGCCTGAGGGGACAGGGGTCACTCACTTGGGTTGCACTAGTGTGGGTGTGCAGGTGGGAGGGCTCATTGTGATCTGGGGGCAAATGGGAGGGCACTCACTGGGTTATAGTGGTATGGGGGTGCACGTGCTGGGATGTGCTGGTCCAGGGGTGCAGGCAGGAACGCACTCATGGGTGCACTGGTCTGGAAGCACAACCAGAACAACATTCTCTGGGACATTCCAAGCTGTACTGGTCTGGCAGTACAGCTTGGGGGGCAGTGACTGATGTGCACTGGGCTGAGGGTATGGATGGGAAGGGCGCTCGCTGGGGTGTACTGGGAGGGAGCAGTCCGGAGGGTGCTCGCTGGGGTGTACTGATTCAGGGGTGCAGACAGGGAGGCGCTCGCTGGGGTGTACTGGGCTGGGGGCACAGAAGGGAGGGCGCAGGTCGGGCCGCAGCAGGAGCCGCGGGGACGCCGCGGCGGGGGATCAGTGGGTGGGGGCTCGGTAGCGGTCGGGACTCACCGGGGCGGGCAGTGCCGCTCGGCGGCGCCGTTGCGTCCGGCGGGGCTGGCAGGGGAGAGGGAGTGCGCGCGGGGCCGGGCAGGCCCGGGGCCGGAGGCGGGGCCGGTGCCCGGGGATCGGCGGGCGGCGGGCCCGGTCCGGTAGCAGAGCGCGGCCACCGCCCCGCCGTAGGCGCGCCAGGCCAGACGGACGCCCAGGAGGCTGAGACCCAGCCAGAGCAGCAGCAGCTGGCACAGCGCGGCCCGCACGTCCTGAGCCGCCCACTCGGCCGCCAGCTCCCGGCCCAGGGCGACCAGCGCCCGCCACGGCGACTGCCAACCCACCGCCGCCATGGCTGCGCCGCGAGGGCGGAGCTTCCTGGGGCGGGGCCTACACGGGGGACGGGGTAGAGGGTGGGTCTGGAAGAGGGAGGGACTTTGGGCGATTAGCAATTCCCGAGGGCGGGGATAGGGGCGGGGCTTCCGGAGTGACTTCTTCCCAGGGGCGTGGCCGCCATGGCGGGCAGCGATGAGGAGGCTTTGTATTCGCGGCAGTTGTGAGTGCGAGGACCGGGACCGGGACCGGGGAGGGTGTGTCGGGCCCTGGGACCCTGCTGACGTCCCCTGCCCCGCAGATACGTGCTGGGCGGCGGCGCGCGGCGGCTGGCCGGAGCGGCGGTGCTGGTGTCGGGGCTGCGCGGCACCGGAGCTCAGGTGGCCACGGCACTGGTTCTGTCGGGAACCGGGCGCGTTGTTCTGCACGACCGCGGGGCCGCTTGCACCGCCGACCGCGCCCACCAGGTACCGGAGGGGCTGGGCCGGGCGGGGCAGAAGCCCGGCTGTGGGTACAGGTGGGGGTCTCCGCATCGGGCACAGATAGGGGTAAGGATCCTGTTAATAGGTATGGGTGAGGGTCCTGGTAACGAGTACAGGTATGTGTGGAGTTCCTGGTAACGAGTGCAGGTATGGGCAGGGGTCCCAGTAATAGGGGCAGGCACAGATGAGGGTCCTAGTAATAGGTATACGTGGGGATGGGGATCCCCATAATGGGTATGGGTGCAGACAATGGTCCCAGTAATGGGTGCAGGAAAAGGTGGGGGTCCCTGTACTGGGTAGGAGTGGGGGTGGAGGTCATGATAATGGATGTGGGTGCAGCTGGGGAATCCCTGTTGCAATTGTGGGTACAGAGTGGGGGTCCTGCTAAGGAGTGTGGAATGGGAGGTTCCTGGCATGGGTATGAACCAAGGTGCCCCTCATCATCATGGGTAGGGTCCACAGAGTGTCCTGTGTCATGGGTATGGCCCACTGTGGGCACGGTGTCCCATGCCAAGCAGCACCCCAAATCCATGGGTGCCCCACCACATGCCCGCCCTGCAGTTCCTCCTGGGGGAGAAAGATGTAGGCCACAACCGTGCCGAGGTGTCACAGCAGGTCCTGGCTGAACTAAACCCCCACGTGGCAGTGGCAGCTCACACCGGGGAGCTGTCAGAGGCCTTCCTCGCCTCCTTCCAGGTGAGCGTGTGCCCCTGTACCCCGGGATACCCCAGGATGGTGGCACCTACTGACAGCTCTGGTGCAGGTGGTGGTGCTGACCGAGTCCCCGTTGGAGGAGCAGCTCCGCATTGGGGACTTCTGCCATGCCCAGGGCATCTGCTTCATTGTGGCTGACACCAAGGGGCTGGCAGGGTAAGGAGTCTCAGCTACAGGGTCCTGCTGCTGGCTTCAGGTCACTTTGTCTCCAGACCCTCCAGCCCTGCTTTGCAGCCTATGTTCCTGTCCCCTGTCAGGGCTGCTTGGCCCAGGCAGGACCTGTCTGTGATCAGGCAGCTTGGTGAGATGCCTCCTCTGGCAAAACCCCATTGGTCCTCACCAGGCAGCTGTTTTGTGACTTTGGAGAGCACTTTGTCATTGATGACCCAGCAGAAAGGGACCCTGTGTGTGCCACTGTGCAGCACATCTCCCAGGTAGGATGGCAGCCTTAGCAGGCTCCCTCAAAATGCCACTGCTGCATCTGGTGCTTTTATGCCACCCAGGTCCAGTCCCCCATCCTCATGTCCCTTCACCTTCTCAGGGTAACCCAGGTGTGGTGACGTGCATGGGAGGAGAGGATAGTCATGGCCACCTCTTCTCCGATGGTGACCTGGTGATGTTTTCTGGTGTGGAGGGGATGATAGAATTAAACAACAGGAAGCCTGTCCCTGTGCGGGTGCTGGGTGAGCTTCCTAGGGGGTCCCAGCTGCCCTGGCCTAGAGTTAGGGAACTCGCGAGGTCCTTGCTGGTGACCATGACATCCTCATGTCCCCAGATGCCTTCAGGCTGGAGATTGGCGACACCAGCTCCTTCTCGCCCTACCGCTGTGGGGGCCTGATCTCACAGGTTCGCCTGCCCCAAGTGCGCTCCTACGTAAGTGTCTTCTTGCCCCGTGCTGCTGCCACTTGGACTGGTGCACTGCTGTGCCGTGCCACATCTCAGTCCCGGGGAAGTGCTGCCCTGAAACTGGCCCTTGTGCTGGCAGGAGCCCCTGCGCTGGGCACTGGCAGAGCCCAAGATCTGTGCGTCGAGTCCCGAGGAGCTGTCGCGCAGCCTCAGCCTGCACGCTGCCTTCCAGGCCCTGCATGCTTACCACAAGGAGCGGGGCTGCCTGCCTCAGCCCAGGGCACCGGTGAGTCCCTGTCTAGACCTTCCAGCCCCCTGCCACCCTGTCCGGAGCTGCCCTTGCTTCTCTGTCCACAGGCAGATGCTGAGCGGGTGCTGGAGCTGTTGCGGAGCCTGGGGCCACAGCAGTATCCCCTGGATGAGGATATCGTGCGAGCCTTTGCCAGCGTCAGCGCAGGGGACCTGTGCCCTGTGGCCGCCATTGTCGGGGCCATGGCAGCCCAGGAGGTGCTGAAGGTGAGCAAGGTGGGGTCCCAAACCCTGGGTTCCCACTAGTCATGCTCCACACGGCTCTCCGGCAGCATTTGCTGACCACAAGAGGGCACCTGCTGCTCTTCTGGGGACAAAGGGGTGGGATACAGAGAGACCTGCCTACAGAGCTGATGGGGTCCTGTTTGCCCCAGGCTATCACCAGGAAATTCCTACCCCTGGACCAGTGGTTGTACTTTGATGCCCTGGAGTGCCTGGCATTGGAGGGGGCTGCGCAGCTGACAGAGGAGGACTGTGCCCCAGTGAGAGCTTGTGCCAAGGCCCTTCCTGGTGCCAGGAGTACCATGGCCACCCATGCTCATCTGGCTTCTCCATTCTGGCAGAGGGGCTCTCGCTATGATGGCCAGATCGCCGTCTTTGGGGCCGCCTTCCAGGAGCAGCTGGGCCAACAGAAGTACTTGGTGGTGAGCTGGCACTGGTGCCACAGCATTGGGAGAGGCTGCGGAGCTGCCAGCTGGCATGCAGGGAGCTGCAGCAGCTCTGCCCTGGTAGGTGGGAGCTGGTGCCATCGGCTGTGAGCTGCTGAAAAACTTTGCCATGATGGGACTGGCAGCGGGGCCAGGTGGGGACCTCACTGTCACCGACATGGACACTGTTGCCTTATCCAACCTCCATCGGCAGCTCCTCTACCGCTCGGCAGATATATCGGTGAGGTGTCATGAGGCAGGGGCTGAACTCCTCCTGAAGGGCACCTTGTCTGTCCCAGGGATTCCCTGGGACTGCTGGGGAGAGCTACCGACCCCCTCTCTCTTCCCTGGCAGAAGCCAAAGTCAGTCGTGGCCGCGGCAGCCGTGCGGCGGATGAACCCTGATGTCAGGGTGACGGCTCACCAGAATCAGTTGGGACCTGACACTGAGCAGCTCTATGGGGACAACTTCTTCCAGCGCCTGGATGGTGTTGCCGGCGCCCTGGACACGCTGGAAGCCCGTGAGTGCTGTGAAGGGGAAAGGGGCTGAGCCCCCAGATATGCCCTCTGACTCCCCAGCACCTTTGGCTCCTTGCAGGCACTTACTTGGAGAGCCGTTGCCTCCGCTGCCTCACACCGCTGCTGGACTCGGGCACAGAGGGGCCACGGGGGAACGTCCTGGTCATGGTGCCCCCCCTGACCAAGCCACTGGGGCCAGCTGGTGCCCCTGGGGATGGCACCTTCCCCCTCTGCACCTTGCGGTACTTCCCCCACACCATCCAGCACACGCTGCAGGTAGGCTGTGCCTCACCAGCTCCCAGCCCCCAGCAGGGAGGCACCGGGACCTTTGTCTTCCTTTCCCATTTCCCCCTCCGGCCATGGTCCGGCAGTGGCCCATGGGCAGGATATGGCCCCAGCTGCTTCCTGCTGGCAGCCTGAGCTCTACCATTGGTGCCTGCCCTGGCAGACCTCTCTCTCTCCCTGGGATTGGGGTCCCAATGCTCAACTCCTGCTCTTCTACTCCCTCTCCCCCTCCACAGTGGGCCCGTGATGAGTTTGAGGGGATCTTCCAGTTGCCTGCGGAGCACGTCAATCAGTTCATGGAGTGAGTGTGCTTGGGGAAGCAGCACTGGGAGAGGGGCTGCCAGCACTGCCAGGGTTGGGGAGAGGGGGACCGATGGCCACATCCCACCCAGGATGTCCCATGGGATTGCTCCTGGGCATCAGCAGCAGCACCTGGTTTTGCAGAGACCCATCTTTCCTGGAGCAGTTGCCAGTGGCAAAGGCCCTGGAGGTCCTGGAGCAAGTGCAGAGGAGCCTGCGTGAGCGGCCCCGGGACTGGCAGGATTGTGTGCGATGGGCCCGCCAGCACTGGCAGAGCCGCTACCATGATGCCATTGCCCAGCTGCTCCACACCTTTCCCCCAGAGCATGTGAGCCTAGTGCCCATAGGGCTGGCACCCCTGCACTCTCTTTCCTCTACCAGCCACCCTGCCACAGCTGGGGGCATGGTGTCCCCAGTCCTGACTCTGCTCTCCCTGTACCAGGAAACCAGCCCAGGTGTCCCTTTCTGGGCAGGGGACAGGAGCTGTCCCCATCCACTGATGTTCGACCCTGACAAGGTGAGTGCAGGGGAGAGCCACGGGGTCCCCCACTGGGGATGGTGCAGGCACAGAGGGAGCTGAGTTTGTGCCAGGGGTACAGTGGATGTTGGACCATAGTTGTACTTCATCTGCCACAGCATCTTTGAGTCTGACAGGTCCTGGGCTGGGTCTGTCCTACGTCTTCAGTCAGTGGGAGCACTGCTGGGGATGGCCCAGGTGTGCTCTGGCTGGAGGAGGAGAGACACCTCTATCTCCACCTCAGGGCAAAGCTGAGCTGCTCTGCCCACTCATGACAGTGCAGACAGCCTTTGGCATGGGCTTGTGGACCACCCCAGTAAGGCACCTGCCTTGCAGAGCACCCACCTGGAGTACATCCTGGCTGCTGCCCATCTCTTTGCCCAAGTGCACAAGGTGCCACCATGCAGAGACCGGGCAGCTGCTCAGACCATCCTCCGCAGCATGTCCCTGCCACCCTTCGTGCCCCAGAAGAGGCTCCAGATCCCCCTTGCAGAGGAGTGGGAGGAGGTGCAGGAGACTGCGGGTGAGGCTCCCCATGCCCCTGGGTCCCCTGCAGCATATCCCTGGGTCCAGCCTGGTGGCAGTGGGGCTGTGGTATGTCCCTGCCCCAGCACCCAGGTGGACCCAGATCAATAAGGGGGTATCATGCCAGCCCCCCCAAAATGCCATGGTGCAGGGGTACCACCTCAGGGGTCCCTGTGCTTCTAGATTGCAGGCAGCTGGCAGAGCTCACCCAGGACCTGGTACGGCAGAGACAGGAGCTGGTAGGGAGTGAGGAGGTGCAAGTGCCACTGATGGAGCCCATCCATTTTGAGAAGGTATCTGGGGCTGGGCAGGGGACCCTGTTCATCTTGGGGAGGTTGGTGTTCCTGTGGGATGCTGATTTCCCAATGTTCTTCCCCACAGGACAACAACATTCACGTGGACTTCATCACAGTAGCATCCAACCTGCGTGCAGAGAACTACAGCATCCCTCCTGCCGACTGGCTGACGGTGAGAGAGGCAATCTGTGGGGTCAGGGGTCCCCATACTGTGCAGGGTGGCCAGTAACACCCCTCCTGTCCTCAGAGCAAGCGGATCGCTGGGCGGATTGTGCCCGCCATTATCACGACCACAGCAGCCGTGGCTGGGCTGGCGTGCCTGGAGGTCTACAAGCTGGTGTGGGGGTGCCAGGACCTCAGCTGCTACCGCAACAGCAACATCTGCCTGTCTGACTGCCTGCTGCTCCGTGTCCAGCCCCTGCCACCCCCAACCTACTGGGTAGGACCCTCTCCTCTGGGGCAGGGCAGGTGGGGGACAACTGGGGGGTTTTGGGGTGCCCCAGCTCCTGGTGAAGCAATGCTGGGGGTCCCAGGAGTGAGCAGGTGGCCATGAAGGAGAGGCAGCCCTGACCATGGCGCTCTGGAAACGGATCTGGGTGCCGTAGTCAGGCAGCAAGGAACTGGCTCCTTCCTGCAGCCATCCTCTGTCACTGAACTGCCACGACCATCCCACTCACACCAACTTTGAGCCCAACTGGCATGCTCTGGGGCACCCGTGGGGCTGAGGCAGCCCTTCTGCCCCAGAGCAAGCCCTGTTGACAGGGGGGTAAGGGAACCACAGCAGCCATGCACATCTGGCTTATGGAAACCAGCTGTGGCAGCCAGAGAGCAGCTGGCACCAGGCCTGGAAGGGCCGTCTGGGGGGAGCAGTGATGGGGGGGCCAAGCCACAGCCCCTCTGCTGGGGAGGGAAAGCGGGGGTGGGGGCAGGCCCAGATTGGGACCGTCTGGGCGATAGAGGCCCCTTTGTCTGGGGGTTTATGGCGTGCGAGGCAGCCCTTCCGGCACGGCAGGAAGCACCAATTGGAACCAGATTGGCCCGGGGGGCCCAGGGCTGGGGGCAGGAAGAGGGGGAGGAGGCGCTTCCACCGCCTCGATCCAGCTCCAGCACCACTTTGGGCTGCCTGGCTGCCCCACCGCCCCCTCACACCTAATGGGCTGCCTAGCCTTGTGCCATCCCAGCCATGGTGCCCCCAGATTGGCACTGTCCCTAGGTGGAGATTGCTGCCTGGGCTGGCCATGCCCTTGGGTCCCCACTGCAGCACCCAGCACCTCCATGTCCCACAGTGAGGGTGCCCAGTGTGACACTTCACACCTGGCCCCTTGGCTATGGTGGGAGCACATGTCCCCCAGGCCTGCTTGATGTGACCTCTGGTCCCACAGGGGCCCGGGGACCCCACCTTGGGATGCCAAAGGGATGTGGGCACTGGGATGGGCAGTGGTAGTCCCCCTGCACTGGGCAATGGCCTCCCTGGTGAGGATGGGGTTAAGCCTCTTCCACCCCAGTGGGATAAGTGCAGGCAGCAGAAGGCAGCAAAAGGCAAGAGGGGAGAGTGGCCAGGGGAGAACGGCCCTTCCTGAACAGAGCTGGGGCCAGCAATAGGCAGGGGCTGGCACTTCCTGCAGTGAGGGCAGATGGCAGGGGGGCCATGCCAGACGGCGCAGGGTTGCATCTGGTGCTCAGACCCGAGTTCGGCGCCCCACTGTCCCCCTCAGGCTGGAGCTGGGGTCAGGGGGCTGCAGGCGTGAGAAGAGGTGATTGTGTGGGGCTGGGTAGCGCTTCAATGGCCCTTTGTGTGTCCTTCCTGGCCCGGGGCTGCGGGCAGTACCAGCCCCCCGCCAACTCTGGCCCTTGCTGGGGGCATGGCTGTGCTCCTCAGTGCCCCTGGACCCCTGCCACGTCCCCATTCTGCTGCCCCTAGACCCGTCCCTTTGCCTGCCCTGTTGCACCCCAGCCCTTGTGGCCCATGGGGCTGGACAGCTGGGCTTTGGGGTGCCAGTGCCAGCTGGTACCCCATGCTTCCTTTGCAGTATGGTGGGCGGGAGTGGAGCTGCTGGGACCGGCTGGAGATGCAGGCAGTCAGTGCAGATGGGCAGGAGATGACAGTGCAGGAAGTGCTGGACTGGCTGCAGGTGAGCCTGGCATGGGCAGCACCCAGGTAGGTCACCCTGGGGGTTGCAGGACTGGACCCTGACACCTATCTCTGGCAGCGGTCACATGGCTGGACCGTGACCATGCTCCTGCGTGGCCATGCTGTGCTGTATGACAGGGCAGAGGATGAAGAGACGCAGGCCCGGCAGCGGGCGCAGAGGTAGGTCCCCAGCTCTGGGGCCCAGTCCTGCCCGGGGTGGGGGGGGGGGCTGCCAGACCCCTCTCCTTCCATCCTGAGCTGCTCCAGCTGCAGCACAGCTCCAAGCCAGCTGCTGGATAAACATCCTGCCGGCAGCACTTCCCAGGGCGGGACCCCTGCCCGGTCCCTCACTCCTGGCCCCTGCGTCCCCCCAGCCCGGACTAAGGCTCCACCACGTTGCCTGGCCAGCCTCAGGGTGGACAAGCCAGTGTCCCCTAAACCCCTTTTCCTCAATACAGGTTATCAGAGAACCTGGAGGATGCTGGGGGGCCATGGCCACGGGAGCTGGAGTTGCTGTATGTGTGTGAGGGAGAAGATACTGAGGATGAAGATACCCGTCCCCCTCTCTTTTGCTCCCTACCTTGAGTGAGGGGCTGGCACTCTCCACCCCATACAGTAAAAGGTGCAGAATGCACTGCCCTCATCGCAAAACACCCCTGCCTCCCGCTGCATAGAGTTGGGGTGCAGGCAGATCCCTGATAAACATTGCTGTGCCCATACCATACAAAACCAGAGTTTATTTACAGGGGGGGCAGTGGCAGGCAAGGCTAAATGTAGCCAATAACATCATTGCAGATGATGGGCTGGCGGCTGCGGCTGTTCATGAGGGCAGTAAAGCGGTGGAAGTCCGTGGCCAACTGGGCAATGTTGCTGTGGGACTGGTGGAAGCAGGTGCCCTTGGGCTGCCCTCCAAGACCCAGTGGGCAGGAGAAACGTTTGGTAGCTTCGTGGCCACCCGGCCGGGCACCCTCAGCCCCCCGGGGCCGGGCCATGTTGGCCAGCTTACGGCGTACGTTGCCCGAGAGGCTGAGCAGGAAAGCAGGTGGCTTGGCCAGTCGGCGGGAGGGCTCGGCAGAGGTTCGGCGCCGGGGTTCAGCGCCCACCTCGGGCAGGTCCATCCAGTTCTCCACCAGGTCAGCGAAGCAGTTGTCACCCAGCACCAGAGGCTGCCGGTTCCGGCTCTGTGACAGCAGTGCCACGGTCCAGTCCCTCGTGTCAGCTGGCTCCAGTGCCCGCCACTGCTCCAGGCAGGCATCCGAGGTGGATTTGGGGCGGGCACGGCGGATAGGGGCAGGTGGTGGGGCAGCAAGGCCAGTGGAGAGCCATTGTGCCCGCTGACAGGGTGGGGGGTGCCGGCGCCTCACAGGCACCTCCTCCTCCTGCCACGTTCCCCCTGATGCCTCTGAGTACCCCGAGTCGAATTCCAGACTGCGCTCACTGGCTGGGGGGGAGCAGGTGGCCGCCCCCCCCCCCCCCCCCCCCCCACCCCCCGGCCCCAGGCCGCAGGCCCAGCCTCCCCCGGGGCCTGGGGGGGGGGGGCCCGGGGGGCGGGGGGCGGGCCCCGGGGCCCCC
>JANIJG010004735.1:0-47783 GCA_024611175.1 Megaceryle torquata | reverse complement strand
GGCAAATCCCAGACTGCCCTCCCTGGCGGGGGGGGGGCGGGGGGCCCCCCCCCCCCCCCCCCTCCTCCTCGCCCCCTGGCTCCAGGCTGCAGGCCCAGTCTGCCGCTGAGCCTGGGTGTGGGGGGCACGAGGGGCAGGAGGCTGGCCCCGGTGCCCCTCTGGGGTGGTGCGACGCCTGCCGCGTGCCAGGCATGTGCATCTGCAGCATCACCCCTGCCTCCTGCCAGCACCGCTGTGGGGAAAGGGCAGGTCAGCATCGTTGTGCCCACTCCCCCCTCACTCCCCCCTCAGCCAGCACCCCAAGCCCTCATCTTCCCCCCTGCCCCAGTCCTGCCACCCCATGGTTCACAGACAGGGCTCAAGGGGTCTTTGCCTGCAGAGCTGGGCATGCAGTGGGGTGCGGAGAGCAGGGCACAGGTCCCGGCTTGCCTGCAGCCCCAGGCCCTGCTTTCCTGCGGCTCCTGCGTGGAGCCAGATGGCGTGCAGTGGCTTGTCGGGTGAGCAAGCAGGCACCCAGCCCCAGCCATGCCTGCGGGAAATGACACAGGGCCAGGGCACGTAGGAGCCGGGTGTCCTGCTGCCCCCCCCCCCCCCCCCCCCCCCCCCCCCCGCCCCCCCCCCTCCCCCCCCCCCCCCCCGGGGCGGCCCCCGCACCCCCCCCCCCCCCCACCCCCCCCCCCCCCCCGCGCCCCCACCCGCCCCCCGCCCTCGGTAAAGGCACCAGGCCCCGGGCACGGAGGAGCCGTTGGCCCTGCGCCCCCCCCCCCCCCCCCGACCCGGCCACTGGCCCCTCAATTCTCCCCCACCCCTGTGGGGCAGCAGCCAGAACACCCCACCAGCAGAAGTCCCCTCTGTGGCACAGGGCCAGCTGGAACCCCAGGGCACCCACAGGTGCTGGGGTGGGGTGCTCCTCCCCTGTGCGTTGGCAAGGCCACCCCACCCACCCTCTGCCCTCCAGCCAGGGACACCCTGGGTGACATCAGGGTGTAGCTGGGCCTGTGCTCAGGCCCAGGGCCCCCTCAAAGCACTGGGGAGCACAGGGGGCCAGGGCAGCTGGGACTGAACAGAGCATGGCTGAGCAGGCGCTGGAAGTGGCGTCTGACTCCTGCAGCCGGGCCGCTCCTCACTCTTGAATTCCTATTGTCTGAACCCAAAAGCAGGGTGTTACGTCCGCTTTCCTTTCCGTGCTGGAGCTGTGGGAAGCCAAGAAAGCAGGAGGGATCGCTCCCCTGTACTGGTAAACCAGCCACCTCCAGCCGGCCCCAGTGGAGCTCCTGGCAAGCCTGTCCTTATCCTGGTCCCTGTCCCTGTCCTGGTACCCACTGGCTGGGACCCTTTCAACCAGCCTTGTTGGCAACGTGCCACCGCTCCAAGCTGCCCCGTCCCACCACTGGCCAGAGACACCAACACGCCCAAAGCAGCTGGGTAGGCGTGGGGCAGACCTAGGGGAGCCGGCTGGGCTACCCTGTCACTGTCGGTCCCCTTGGGGAAGCCCAGATGGGTGGCAGGGTGACAGCTCCAGGGTGGCAGTGCCACGGGCATGCTGATGGCTGGACACAGTTGTCCCTGGCCACCCACATCCTGTGGCCACCCATGTCCCTACAGCCATCTATGTCTCATCAGTCACCCATGTCCCACAGGACGCCCACATTCCCCACACCACCTTGGCCTTGTGCATGATGTCACAGCACTGATGTCACTGGCAGCGCCCTGACATCATGGCAATGCCAGGGCGGTTCGGCGGGGCACATAAAGGCTGTCCGTCCCCTGTCCTCGGTGTCTACGGCAGCACTCACCCGATCGTTGCCGTGCTCGCCCCGGCAGGCGTCCGTGTGGGGGCTGTGCATGCCCGGCAAAGTCCCGCTCCCGGTCCCGCCGGTGTCGGCGGCGGCGTAGCAGCAGCGGAGCGCGGCGCAGAGCCCGGCCGTGCCCGCCGCCTCCCGGCGCTGCCTGGGCGGCACCGCCCCGCCCCGCCTCAGCCAATGGGGCCGCCGTAATGTGAGCACCGGCCCCGCCGCCCCGCCCCGCCGCCCCGGGGCCCCGCGCCGGGCACCACCCGGCCACCGCGGGACCGGCTACTGGCCGGGAAGAGCCCGACCCGGGGCCCCGGTTGGCAGCATCCCGGCCCCGCGGGCACCGGGGGTCCCAGGAAGCGTTGGCAAAAGGAAGGTCAGCCGCGTTCCAGGGTCCTGGCGGAGGCGCAGCCGACACCAGACTGACAAAATCGGTATTGGAGGAGGGAACGGTGACCCCGGGCACAGAAGCCGTGCTCCGCCACCGCCTATTAATTGGGAACTAATAGCACTTAATAGGAATTCCAGGAAAAGCAGCTCTGGCTTGCAAATGAAGGAGAACGCGGCCAAAAATTCCCTCCGAGCTAATTTTCTCGGGTCTCGAGCGTGCCGCGTGGCGAGGCAAATGGTGCGGCTGCGGATCCTCACAGAGCATCGCTGCCCGCCTGCCCCGCACCGGCCGGCCACGGCGAGAGGGTGGGAGCGGAGGTATGAGGGAGCTGGGGGCGCCGGGGCCGTGCTTTGTCCCTGCCCTGGGGCTGGGCTGGCAGCCGTGGATGGCCAGCGTGACGCTGGGCCGGGGTGGTGCTCAGCACCCCTGGCAACGGGCTCCAGCTTGTCCCAAACAGCCAGCAAGCCATGGGCATGCACGGACGCCTCACCTTCTTCCTCCTCCTCATCCTCCATGTCCCAGGTAGGCACTTCAGCCTCACAGTGTTGGGAGCACCCTTTGCCAGACGCTGGGTGGGGGAACCAAGAGGAGGGGGACAGGGGACAAACTTTCCTTGGTTGCCCCTATTTGCCTGGGGCTGGCCCCACGGTGGGCAGAGGGACCGGCAGCTGCCTGGCTGGGTTCAGGCAGGGAGGGAACATCGCTGGAGCATCCGCAGGACATTGCCTCAGGGTAGTGCTGGGGCATCGTTGGGGTATCTTGGGTGCATTACTGGGGCATCTCGGGGGCATTACTGGGGCACCTCCAGGCACCACTGAGGCATCTCTGGAGCATCATGGGGGCATCTGCGGGGCCTCCCCAGGGCATTGCTGGGGCACACCCAGCAGGCTGGGGTGACACTCTCCTCTTTGCAGGGACTTTCATCAGAGCAACAGGTAAGAGCAGGGTGCCCTGGGCACTGCTATGCCTAGCAGGGAGACCCATGCCATGTGGGTGCCTGGATGCAGGAACAGAGCTCTCCAAGCATAGCTGGGTGAGCCATTGGTTGCACTGGCTGAGTGCAAGGTCAGTCTCTGAGGGTCTCCCACCAGCCCTGCCTGACCTGCCACGTGTGGTGACCCTGAATGAGGATGCGCTGCCAGGCACCCATGTGGCCAAGGTGACCGTGTCCTGCAGCAATACAAGTGGCAGCCCCAACATCACCCTGTATGGTGTCGAGCCTGGCCACCCCTTCAACCCCATCGCCATCAGTGCCCACCCCACAGCTGGTGCCACATTTCAGGCAGAGGTGTGTCTGGGGGACGGGGAGCAGGACAGGAGCCCATGGGCACCCTGCTGAGTGCCATGTCCCTGTGGCAGGTGACACTGCGTGCAGGTGCAGAGCTTGATGCCCGCAGGGTGAACCTGTACACCTTGATCCTATGGGCTGCTTGTCCTGATGAGAATGAGGTGGAACAGTGGCTCTTTGTCAGGGTGATGATGGGGCAGGTGCTACGCTGTGACACCCCCTTTGCCAGCTCAGGTAGGAGCCAGGGGGCACAGGGTGGCAGGCACCATGGGTGCCAGCCGACACTGGGCTCCCACAGACATGCTGTGCTGCAGAAGGAGATCTGGTGCAGGTTCTAGCAGATGCGGCACCCCGGACACCCCTGTATGCAGTGTTGCAGCAGCCGCTTGGTGGGCTGATGGTGAGTGGCAGCTGCCCCAGGAGCCTGCAGACCCCACAAGCAGGAGCAGACTTGGGGATGGTGGAGCCCCAGGCATGAAGCAGGGAACGGGGTGCCCAACATCCTCCTGCCCCTTGTCTCTGCAGTTCAGGCTCCGAAACCATGACACACCATTCACACTGACCCGCCGTGGCCTGGTGCTGGTGCCTGACAATGGCTTTTACCCCAGTAAGGACACCCAGGTGGGCACCAGCATCCCCAGGCTGTCACAGCCACCTCTCAGCTTACCTGGGCTTAGCCACTCACTGGCACTGTCTGCAGCTCTGTGTCCTGCTCCTCCTGTCAGTACTCCAGCACTCCAGCCCTGTCCCTATCCCCGGATCCATCCACTTTTGCATCTCAAGTGTCAGTCCTTGTCCCTGTTCCTGTTTCTGTCCCCATTCTGGTCTCCAGCTCGTCCTCATCTCCATCTCTACCCCTCTTCCCACCCCTGTTCCTGCTCCAAGCCCCATTGTGGTCCCTCTTCTCCTTTCCTTTCCTGTCCCCAACCCTATTCCCATCCCTGTCCCTATGACTATCTCCATCCCCGTCCCCATCTCTATCCTTGGTGCCACTTGGGGCTGTCCCATGACTGCCCCGGTGCTGCCCTGAAGATGTTCAAGCTGGAGATTGAGGTGATGGACCACCATGGGCACAACTGCAGTGGGGTCGTGAGGGTGGAGGTGCTGCCATCACTCCGTCCCCGTGTCACCTTCCGGTGAGTGGGGTTGGGCCAGGTTGGGGGTTCTGGTGACACCATGTCATACCATGCTGCCCACCTTGCCTGCAGCAAGCCACAGTGGGCTGTGACAGTGCCGGAGGGCACCAGCCCCTTGGAAGTGGTCACGCAGGTCTATGCCAGTGGTGACAACATCCGCTACACCATTCTTTCTCCTGTGGTGCCTGCACTCTTCACAATCAATGAGGGTAAGTGGGGCAGTGGGAATTGCCAGGACCACCCTGTGCTTGTTCCCATGCCTGAGGCGAGGCCATGCCTTCTCCTGCAGTGACAGGTGAGATCCGCAGCACCCGCCGGCTGGAGGTGGCCCATGCGCATCTCCTCATCCAGGCTTACAATGTGCAGCACCCCACAGACTACGCCACCACCATGCTCAACATCACCGTGGAGGGAAAGAGCCATCGAGCGCCAAGCTGTGTCCCAGCCATCTCTGTGTATGGTTTGGGGAGCAAATGGGGCACAGGGGATGCTCTGCCATGCCCAGGACATGGGGAACAGTAGCTGAGCTGCTGACTGCCCCACTTCAGGTCCCAGGTGCCCGAGACGGTGTCCCCCGGCAGCACCCTGTTGACACTGAGGTGCACTGACTCAACTGGCATTGAAGGACCTTTGAACTATGCCCTTGAGGGGTCTCCCACCACCCTCTCCCACTTCCACTTGGAGGGGCCACAGCTGCAGGTGAGTGGGGCCAGGGGCAGCACCCAGTTTGGCCAATAAGCCCAGACCTGGGGGAGCCCAGCAGGACAGTGGGGACCCTCTGATATGTGTCATCACACCAGGTTCCAGGCCAGGGCTCCCTGGGACTCTCTGTTACCCAAGGCCTGCCCATCATCCTCCCCACACTGTCTCCTGTTCCCCTGGCATCACAGCTTTGCAGGATACACTGGCTTTGCAGGGCACATTGGCTCTACCTGAACCCCCACCCTGACTTGGCAGGTAAACACAACCCTGGACTATGACTCTGAGGACATGGCTGCTCTAGGCTTTCAGTTGACAGCCACCATCATGGTGACAGCGGGAGGGCAGCCCCCACGGAGCAGTGAGTACCTGAGGAGTGCCCTGCAATGGGGAAGGTCACGGGAGAAGTGGGAAATGCCTCTTCCTGACCCCAGATCCAGCAGAACATAGAGGAAACATTCCTCCCCTGATGCCCCAGAGAGGCCCATATCGGGGGTCGTACCACCATCCTGTGTCCCCCAGCCTGTCCAGGGCAGAGCACACCCAGACCAGTGCAGGCTGTGGGGTGGTGCCAGTGTGACTGAGCCACCGTGCACCCACACAGCTTGCGTGCCTGTGCTTGTGCTGGTGACACCCGTAAATGAATTCACACCGGCATGCCCCGACGGTGCCGTCTTCACCATACTGGAGACAGCAGCTTTTGGTAGCCCAGTGGGGCGTGTGGCTGGCACTGACCGCGACTACCCACCAGACAGCCTTGAGTACAGCCTGGAGGGGGCCCCTGGCCCCGCACAGCCCTTCTCCATTGACATGCATACTGGTGGGTGCCCGGCCCCTTCCACAGTCCTTGTTGCAGTCTGTGGCACCTGCAGGTGTCCAGATATTTGTGTCACCCTTCAGGCGAGATCCGTGTGGTGGGACCCCTTGACTCCCAGCAGCAGAAGAGTTACAGGCTGACAGTGTGGCTGATGGACACCCGCAATGACCTGGACCAAGCAAAGCGTCGGAGTTGCCAGTGTGATGTGACTGTGAACCTGCAGGTGCGAGTGCAGGCCTGTTGATGAGCCACAGTGGGCGCAAGCACTGTGGGTGACATACCACCTCCCCCCGATCTTGGCAGGCTATGCCGGACCGGGTGCCTGTGTGCACCCCTGATGTGCAAGAACTGTGGATCATGGGCGGGTCAGGTGGCCACCAGCCTGTCACTCGCCTGGCATGCCAGGGCAGCCCCGATGGCACCACACTGGCATATGCCATTGTTGGAGGTGAGGACTGTCCAAACTACAGCACAACCCAGCCCCTTACTATGGGTGTGGCTTAGCACTGCCTCTTGTCCAGGCAATGAGGACGGGCTCTTTCGGCTGGAGGGGAACACCGTCTTCTACCTCCCCAATGACCTGGCTGAGCCCCACACCTTTGTGCTGCTGGTGGAGGTGTGGGGCAGCCCTGGTGCCCCCCGCCACAGCACCATGGTGGCACTGGTGGTGCATATCACCCCCCACAGCACCCCAGTGCCACCCAGCACCACCACTCAGCGCATGGTGAGCAGAACCCACTGACTGGGTGGTGCTCCCAGGTTCATTAGGTCCCCTAGCCCTCACATGACCCCTTATCCCACTGGCTCCACAGACACAGAAAGAGCTGCTGGTCATCACACAGATAGAGGCGGTGTGGCACCCACCAGCCTGGTTCATGGCTGTGCTGACCATCTCCAGCATCCTGCTGCTGGCTGCCCTGGGCTGCATAGCCCGAAGCCTGCTGTGCAGGTGAGCTCTGACCCTCTGGCACAGCATGCCATGGTGTGGCTAGCAAGACCAGGGGCTCATGGCTTCTTTCTGCTCCTCCTGCAGCAACCGAGACCCTGGCAAGCTGCTCCTGGACAAGAGGTGGGTGTTGCACAGGCAGGGTGGTTGTATAGGCAGTGAGGGGCAGCTGTGCATGTTGACACAGGCTACCATAGTGTCCTTGCCAGGGAGATGCAGCACTCAGGGGGTGTTTAATCTATCTGCATTTGGCTGTGATCTGTGGGCTGCTGTGCCATGGAGCAGTCTCTGCCCCAGGGCAAGGGTGCAGCACTGATGTGAGTCATGGGTGCAAACATAGTGATTTGGCCAGGGGACGGCTGTGTCAGTGGCCAGGCTGGGATGGCATGGTACTGGTGCTGCTGCCCCTGTCACAGGGCTGGGTCCCAGCACCAGAGCTGGGGCTGCAGTGCACCAGAGGAGCCCTGATTTGACAGGAAAAGCTCTCCAGGAAGAGGTAATCAAGCAGCAACCCCCTCTGAGAGGATGAATGAGGGGTGACAGGTGGCAGAGGGGAGATCCCGAGGGGGCACTGGAGCTGGCCCAGCTGTGTCTGGCATCTGCATGGCAAGGAGGAGGCGTGCGCACCCTTGGGCAGGGTAACAGCCACCTCCAGTGCCATAACAGCCACCTTCCACGGGGTGATGCATGGCTGGATCCACCTTGATTGGTGAGGTGGTGCTGAGGCTGTAGTGACCATGCAAGGGAGAAGACTTCGGCTCAGCCTCTGTGGGTGACCATGGCAGGCGGGGGGCTTTGAGCTGTGGTCCCCCAGAACAGCACCCTCCGAGCACAAGAACAGTGGATGCCAGCATAGGGGAAAAGCAGATCTGGTGGCAGACCAGCTTGTCACTTTTGGGCATCGATGAAAGGTGGGAGCACAGCCACTGCCACAATCCCCTTCAGTGCCCAGGGGACACACAGGCTGGGTAAGGGAATGAACAGGTAGGTGGATGATGGTCTTGATGTGACATGGCTGGCAGTGCAAATCCTGGCTGTCAACCATCTCCTGGCAGCATCCCTTGGGGTCAAGGCCAGGGACACAACACTGATAGGCTGCCCTCCCCTTGTCCCCCTCTTCCCTCTGCAGCTGCTGGGATGCAGTGGAGCAGAAGGGGTATGAGGAGAAGCAGGATAACTCCCACACTGGCACCCTGGTATGTGTGTGCCATGGTAGTGAGGGCAGGTGCCCTGCAGGGGCTGCAGGAGGGAGTCCTGGGGCCCTCAGCACCCTCTCTGGTCTCTCCTCTGCACAGGGTCAGTTCGATGGCCATGCCCAGGACCCACGTGAGTTTCCCTTGGCAGCCTCAGGCTGCATCACTCAGGACAGAGGGCTCTGGGAGACAGGAGAGACAGGCACTGGGTATGCCCACAGGACAATGGCTGAGTGTTGCCTTCCTTCTCAGGCACTGGCAGGGACTATCTCTTCAACAGCATGACTGGAGCACGACGCTGGATCTGAGCAGGTTGACTCAGTGAGGGTCTCCTCACAACCCACAGCTCCCTGCGGGCTGCACTGTGCGGATCACCAGGCTCTGGCAGACACCCAGTGTGGCCCTTGGCCTCAGGAAGGGGACAGGGTCTCTCCTCGGTGGCCAAATCTGCCACCCATGGGGTGCAGCCACCCCATGAGCTGCTCCAGCCAGTGCAGACCCAATAAAGTGACAGAGATTACACCGCTACTGTGATTACCACAGGTAGTGCTGTAGCTGAGCAGTCCCACTGGTGGCTGTCCTGCTGTGGCAGTCATTAGCGCCATCACCAGTCGAGGATGTGAGTGGGGTGACCAAAGACCAGTTACGGCAGCATCAGCCCTGGGCTGGGGTTGGCACCGTGAAAAATGTGCCATGGGCTTTGTCAGGGTCTGCTCCAGTCATGGCAGCATCTCCATAGTCCGGTTGTGACTGGGTCAGTCCTCTGCATAGACGAGATCTGGGGCAAGAAACTCAATCATGGGTGATTTTGAGAAACATTTTCCCCATGTTCCATGTGTCCTTCGAGTTCACCCTTGCTCGAACACTCCCAGGAGGAAGCGGGTGGGATGAGGAGCTGGTTGGCGGAGGGGCTGGGTTTCTTAATTGTGAGGAAGAGTGGATTATCTCAGGACACACCGCAGGAGGGTTAGCAGGGCCTGGCAAATGGGCAGGAGAGCTCTGAAGGAGTCAGGCAGCGCCAAAAGGTGGGAAACCGGTTATTTGAATTTCAGAAGAGTGCGCCACCGGACCAGCAGCTCCTGGGGAAACCGAACACTGTCGGGATAAGGGGAAAAAGACTAATTTGGAGACTAGACGGCTAAAAGGGAGGAAGAGGAGGGCGGGAGCTAGCCGTGAAATTTCACAGCTGGAGGGGGTCACCTGCGTGACTCTGACTGCCCCCAGGAACTGCCACTGTTGCTGAGCTGAACCCTTTCTTGTACGAGACTGGTGAGTGCACGCGCTCCACCCGCCGCCCCGAGAAGCCAGCCCAGAGTGCCGAGCTGCCCGAGGCCAGGCTGCGGGGGAGGGCTGGCTTTAGCCCGGCGGGCCCCGCACGATGCGCCACACCAAGGGGGCCGGGACCCCCCGCCGAGGGTGCCACTACTCGCCCGAGGCCCTGGGGCAAAGGTGGATGCGCCAGAATGGGACGCGAGAGCCACCAGCGAGCCACGTCCCCTCCGACGCACGCTCCCGCGGCGCGCCGCCCCAGCCAGGAAGGGCCCGCGACCTATTCCCATTGGCCGAGAGCCCTCTCTGCGGGTAGCCAATGAGGCGGCGCAGCCTGAGGGGAGGCGGGGTACTGGAGGGTGTCACGTGTGCCTAACGTGCGCGGCCCTCCGGAGGCAGTCCGCGCACAGAACGGGGCAGAGCGGCTCTGCGCTTGAGTGACGGTGAAGTCGACCTATCAGCACTTCTAAGGTGCCCTTGGTGGGCGGGGCTCGGTTTTGGTTTGCCGCAAGAGGCGGCGGGGCAGGTTTTGGACGGCGCGGTTGCTATGACGGCCAGCACGGGGGCTCCGCCTCTTCAGCTGCCGCCATCTTGTTGTTGATTCGAACGGCAGAGAGCGGGCGGCGGGGAGAGGTGGTGCTGGGGGCTTGCTGTCGCCAGCCCCCGGCTGGGCAGGCAGGGCCGGCCCCGGTGAGATACAGCGGATGAAGGGCCTGGGGCAGGCCGAGGGGCGGGAATGGGGTATGGGCTGAACTAGGCATGCTCTGAGGGGAGCCAGCGAGAACCGGGCGCGCTGCTGTGAGAGAAAGAAGGGGAGGACCGGGCGCGCCCCTGGGAGCGGGGATGGGAGCGGAGAGAGCCCGGTGCCGTCCCATTGAGGGGGTAGAGCCCAGTACAGTGCGATGAAGGTGGGGGAGAGCCCGGCACGGCCCCGCGGGGAGGCGGGGTCACACAGGCGCGGCCCCGTGGGGAGTCTGGCGACGGAGCGCTGTGTCGGGTGGGGGGAGAGCAGGGGTGGACCGATAGCGGGGGGGACCCAGGCGCGGTGCCGTGAGGAGGGGAATGTAGGAGCCCACTTGTGTTTGCAGGGTGCGTGTGGGATGAAGCCCAGGCCCTTCTCCGTACGGGGCAGAACTGGGGCGGGAGGGCCGCCCTCCAGTGTGGGGGGAGCTCCGGGGCCGGGCCGTGCAAGCAGCATTAGCGTCCCCTCCCTTTGTGCCTTTCCCTTCCACAGATGCTTCGCGCAGGAAGGAACTCTGCAAACCACGGTGGTAACATGAAACCAACATGGTGAGGAAACTGGTGGGGTTAGGGGCCCTTCCTGCGCCCCACCGTGCCGGCGGCCCCGTGGAGGAGGGGTTGCGGGCGGGCTCCCGTAAGGTGGGCTGGCCTGCTGCTCACCGGGAGGTGCCTGGCAGTCCCCGGAGGCCGATGTGCTCGTGGGTCTGCAGACCTGGACCGTGACCAGCAACTCTCCTTGGGGCTTCCCAGTGGGACTTGGATTTGGAGGGGCGATACTGACTCCTGTTAAGTATTTGGCTACTCTGAATTTAAACTGGTGCCAGGCTCTGTGTCCCTCCATCTTAAAGCTCTGAATCAGCAAGGGACACATTTTTCTTTCCTGCTTTAGAGTCTGCTGCCTTTCCCATTTCAGCCTGTCTTGCTCTATTTCTGCTCTATTTCTGCTCCATCTGCTTCTTCTTCCTTCAGGTTCACATGGCTTAATTTGGTATTCAGCACTTACTCCCAAAGCTGAATTCCAAGATTGGCCTTCGCTAGCAAAGCATTGAATGGTGCCAGAACAGTGTGGCCTTGAGGTGTCTGTTCATTCTTAATGTAATAGTTCTATAGGCCTGTTTGTGTAAACTTAGTTGGTAGCTTGTCTCCCAAACTAACATGCTGTAATGTCTTGCATAAGTCTCTTTGCATTGAACTGTCATTTGCAGCTGACATACTGACACGTGCGTGGATGGTCAGACTTACGACAGAGAAAAATATTCATGTTATTTATGAACAAACTAAGCCTTGCTTTTACAGAAGTTCTGTCAGGTGTTTGAAAGCATTTTAAAATTAAATATATCAGTTACTAGATGTTGTCACTGTAACCCTAAATAGGCCTATTAGGGACATCCTAATCCTGTGCAACAGTTCCTTGTTACTGAGATTGAGGAATATTTTTCTGTGGCTGGATTAGTTTAGCACTGATCTAAGGTAAGTGCTTTTCTTTGGAGATGGAAGTAAAGTGGTACACCGTGAAAAGATTAATTGGGAATTCAGTGTATAGCAAGATACCATTGGGTTGCTCTTTCAAATGTGTAAAACTCTTGTCAATGTTTTGAACTGTCCTAATGCTATTTTTTTCTTCTGATAACATTAGAGAGTGTTTTGTACCTCCCCAGCTTTTTCAGCACAACCATTTCCAGGTGCATGGATGAACTGCTTGTGCCATCCTGGTTAGGGTCCATTAGGCGAGTCTAAAGTGTCCTTTTCATGGCACTGCCTTTGTTTCCTGTCTGATAAGGACTTTTGGGAGAGCAGCTGAAGGGATCCTTGTCTCCTGGGGGGGAGGGAATCTGATGTATATGAGGTCATTACTATAGGCATTTTTGATGACCACAGAGGTGGAAAGAGGAGGACATGTTGGTAGGGCCCTCTTCTGAACAGTTCATGTGTCTTTCTTGGGTTAGTTTCTACTCTGGTTATCCAGTAGGCACCTTATGGCAGTTTTGCACATTTCTTATAAAAAGAGCAAGCAAGCACTATTCACTGTTGAGTAAGGGGATACTTTCTAGGATCTGCTTCTAATCAGCAGGAGTTTTGGTTATGCCACCTTCCATCTCTAACTTCACAGTTGCTTTAAGCTCGTGTAGGCATAGGCTGCAGCCCACAGGAGGTTCTTGCCCTGTCACTGGTGCCAGCTGGAGTGTTTGTGCAGGTAGCAGTCGGAGTTCCCTGACTTACGAACTGATCAAACTGAGGACAAACTGACTTTTGTTTTCTTCTCCCCAGCTTTGTGGGTGTTGATTTTACTGGTGCAAGGGCAATGGTGGGAATGTGGAGCTGGTGTCTTACTCCATAAGAATGGAGTCTTATTCTTGTTCTGGGTAACCTGCACTGTGACTGAAACAGTGCAATGGTGTGGTTTTACATATTTTACTTGTATTCAAAAGTCGTAATTTTATCTATATTTACATATATTTAAAAATTGAACAGAACAGTTGTGCCCATGCTTCTTTTCTCCTACTTTTATGAATAGTATCATTGTGTGCTTCATCATCAGGATGATTGTACTGGTCATCTCCTTCTTATAAAAAATGATCTAGAGAGCAAAATCATATGTGCTTTGGGATCCCCTCTCGTGGCAGACTGTGTAAGTCAACTACCTTGCAAGTTACTCAGTATTGCTTGGCACATAGTGACAAGTCAAGGTTAGAATAGTGAGCACTCGGAGGTCAAATAATGCCCAGGCTGAAGTAGTCCCTGCACACTTATCACCTAAGTTAGCCTTCTGAACAAGCATTGTGATTTCTTATTTAAGCATGCTGCTGCGTGCTGGCTTCATCCCATCTGACCTGCCAAGTTTGTTTCTTCTCTCCTCCCCTCCTCAAGTATGGAGCTTACTCATTTTGGGCAAAATTATCAAACTGCAAGTGTGACCTTGTTGAGCTTGAGTAGTGTGAGATGAGAGCCCTGTACAAGCTTGGAGCTGTTTGCTGACCATCCGCTTGCAGGACACAGTCTCTTTGGTTCAGTGCATCACCAAATGTTTATAAAAAGGTTTGATTGCTTACTCATCCTTTTAGATTTCTGTTTCTAGGTGATCTTTCTTTATCTAAAGGTTGTTGTGGACCTGGTGAGTTCTGACTGGCACACTGGGGACTGGGGGTGGAGCACTGTGTTGTGGTTTCCATTGGAATAATCAATGTAGGTGATAAGTTTGACGTTGAATATCCACAGCCTGTGCTCTAGAGGAGGTGTGCTTCTATCCATGGTACAAATGCAGACATTGAAGCAATAGAAAAATCTGACAGTGGTCTTGTTTGGGTCATTACTCAGGCATTGCATTGTAACCCAGACACTTCACTTGCTGCTACCAGATTCTCCCAATCTGGCCATCTGGAATTGGTTTGTAACATGTTCAAGGCATGTGCATCTCTGAGTGTTGATTTATTATCTGGGAACTTAGTAATGACAGAAAACTGCAGCCTGATTTGTTTACTCTTGCATTTGACAGTGTCATGCTGTCAGTCCTGGTGATGGACAGGGTTTAGATTTGAACTTGAATCGCAGAGTTTCTGTGTGGCAGCTCAGTAGACCCATGGCTTTGTGCTTGCTTCTTTTATATAATGTGACTTGCTTAGAACAACTGCTTTTATTTCTGACTTCTCAGTTCTGTGGGAAGAAATGTATCACAACCAAGCCTGGTAAATGGGAGGAGTCCCTGGTGAGCTCTGAAATGAGCGAGCTAGAGAAAAGGAACGAAAGAAAAGAAGAAAATGTGACAAATGTCTGCAAGAATCCCCTCTAGTATTTGTATTACTTGTTGTAAACTGATGGAACCTTTCAGATCCGTGGAGAAGCAGCAGCTCGCAGTCTCCCTTCCCTCTTTTACATTCTTGATGTGACAGGAATGCAGAGCAGGATGCTGGTGAGGGCTTAATCTCAGGTTTGTTGCTGCTTTGGTAGGGGTTGAGGAAGAGGAAGTGTTTGTGCCTGGCTGCTTAGTTTCTGTTTTGCAGGCATTGCCTGTACGCAGTGCCTGTGCTGTTCAGATGTGGCAGCAGCTGTTATTTTTGGCTTTCCCAGTGTGCTCTTCGGGTAGATGTACTTTCTAATAGATGCAGTTCTCTTTAATTGGCATGTTGGGGTGTGTCTGCCTCCTCTACAGCCCCTGTTGGTGTGAACTACTCTGGGGATAGTGCTGAGGTGCAAGGCATTTGCCTTCATGTATTTCTGTAGGCTTGTCTTTATGCATTTTGAGTGACGTTAACTGCATATAAAAGACAAGCTGCTTTAAGCGTTCTTTTATTTTGCATAAACCCTGTCACTATGTAGTCATGCCCAGCAAATTATTTTATCCCCTTCTCTGGGAGCAAAGGAAAAAGCTTTGCCTGTCTATCTGTACAGTGCTATCTACTATAGTTCACATTGGCAGTTGTTTCTTTTCAAAAATAACATGGGTACAGCAGCCATAATTATATTAGAAGATCTGCATCAACCAAATCTGATAAAAGTAAAAAATGTTAAGAGATGTAATGTGCCTATCCTGGTAGGATGTTACTACACGTGGTTGAGAGCTCTGGTAGATAAGCTGTCTGTGATTTAGCTTTTGTAGTTAGAAAGGTTATCTCCTTCACCAGCTGTCCTGATTCTTTGCCAAATGCTACTTCTCCTGTTAGGGCCTACAGCAGTGCCTGTTGAGCTGCCACAGTTTAATGCACCATGCTTCAACCTTTCCTCATTAATTTCCACCAGTGTCTTGTGAGGAAGGCCAGATGAAGAGCAGGAATGCATCCTGTTTTGATCCACCTGCTTCTGGTTGGCAATCTTAAGCTGAGGGATGGACGAGACAGCTGGGCACAATGGTCCCCTCAGCCTCAGTGGTACCTTTGGTAAAGAGCATCTCTCAGAGCCCAGAGGAGTGGTTAAGAGCTTTTACATCCTGAAAGAAGCTGGCTGTGAATTTTGGTCCCAAACTCAAGGGAAAGCATGCTCTTGAACATCTGAATTGATGATCAAGTAAAGATCTAAATAAAAGCTAATTTAGCACTTGCTAACTCCTTTCCATACAACATCTTCCAGGCTGACTTGCTTCTGGTGTCCTGCTTCCTCTTGATTGTGAGAGGTTGGCTTCATATTCCAGTGACTGCTCAACACAGAGAGCTTGGGTGACATCTCTAAGGTAACTTTTCCCTGTTTTGCCCAGAATACATATGCAGCCACCTTAAATACCATGTAAAGAAACATAACCTGCTTGGTTTTTACCTCTCACTTTGTAATTCGACCCTTCAAGTAAGTATATGTAGATATAGTTTGTGGGAGGTATGCCCTCATCTTTGGGAGACACTACAAGAACACCCAGGTAAGTGCATTAGAACAGAGTGAAAAGCTCAGTCCTGTTTTATATTTCTTAACTTCTAATCAAATTGGTGTCAGTTATTTGTAATAAGAACTAAAATTCCAAGATTTGGTCACTAACTCTTATACTCTAGGAATTCTTATGCTCTAGCAATTCTGGTGGCTGAATGTCAGCTGAATTATCTTACAGTGGTTTCAGAATTCTGTCATTGTCTCTTTTATTTTTTCCTTTCCATTCTGAGGTTAATTTGCTGAAAGATGATAGGCTAGCTTGATAGTCTTTCCAGGAAAACATACCTGTTTCCCCCCAGTTCTTTATCAACAAAGATATGACTCAGTAATAGTACCTGTGGTACAAGCATTTGTTTGCCAGCAGACTTGAATGGCCTCATTTTCTTGAGAGCCCCGTGGCTGTGTCACAGGGTTCTTTTCTGGTGAGGAGGTCCCTGGCCTGGGTGACTAGGGGTCTTCGCTAGTTTGAAGTGCACCGGGTAACAACCAGTTCTGCTGAGCTCCACAGCTACCTTCCTGCTGCAGGTAGAAGAGACGTGCTACCCCCTCTGCAGGGGGTGCTCCTCTGTCTTTCACATCTGACTTAATGTGCTGATCTAAATAAAGATGGACTATTGTGTAGCTCATGTTCTGCTGTGATGCATACTACTCCCTGTAGTTCTATGCTGAACTGCATTTCCCCCATTTTTTTTTAAACTGCCCTAGTGGATTTATGCAAAATATCATCTAATCTTTAACTGAAATTAGCATTGTCCACTGTGGGTATCAAAATATTGCCAGTTGTTTCAAAAAGTGAGTTTAATGATCTTAGAAAAGCACAAGAAGATAGGGCCAACTATTTGTTCAGTGTCCTTTGACAGTACTGTCTAAGCAGCTTAAGCACGTGTAGGGAAGCAGTCATGATCTCGTTACAGCTAACTATAGGCGATAAGCAGCTTCGAGCACCACAATCAGTGCACCAGTAAATTGCAGATGTCAGTGAGCTATTTAAAGCAGGAAGGATTTGGGAGAGAAGTCTGGGAGGCTGCATAGTCCCGTGTCTTAGTCAGTGGCTGAATCAAACCAAATTGGAACTTCAGTGAAAATGTTGGAGCTATTCCAGAACATAAGGTGTAATTGTGCTCTTTTGTTGGTTTGAGTACTGTCATGGATTGTAAGGAACACTGGTGAAGTCTTGGAGTTTTGGAAGGCCTTCACAACACTTGCTGCCTAGTGGAAGGTATATTTTACATTTCTAAACCATGGTCTTTGAGTAGAGCCACATGTCAACTTTGAGGGAGGTAAATTTGTGGGGGTTGACTCTCTAATCCCACAAATTTAGGGAAAAAGAAGACCTTTTAGCTTCAGCCTTTTGAGTCTGTTCCCAAGAGATTGTTATGGCAGACTGAAGCTCAGTTGGTGTTGATACACTATGTATGCAGGTTTTTTAGATAGTTTCTTAAACATCCCCACACCCATGATAAAACCCACATTAGGTTATCTTGAACAGGTAGATTTTGCTTAGATTAAGTGTGACTGTACACAGAATGATTATGGATACCCTTACTTCCAAAAATTGGAGTGGTTTGCTCTATCTCCCTTTTGGACCAAAAGATTGGGAGGTTTTTTGGTGGGGGGTTTTTTGTGTTTTGTTTTTTTTTGTTTTTTTTTTTTTTTATGCTGTGCAAGTAGCATTTTCTTTGTCTGGGTAAAAATCTTTGTGTAATTGAGGTCTTAAATATTTTGTGGTTCTTGCCACAAGTGTTGACCTGAATACACTTACTGAAATTTGCAGGTAAGCTAAATCTGAACCAATAAGCATTATCAGGCATGTTTTAGGCATCTTCTATATTTACAGAACTGAGAGAAAAACCTCTAACTCCATTAGTCACATTAAGTACCACTGATGTGCACAATGTGGAATATGAATAGTTTTCACTCTTTCTTCTTCCAAGTGCTATTCATACTAGTATTTTTTTCTCCTGTAATAGCATCACTTGAGGTTTGTTTTTCCCCTTAATTATCCTTAGCTTTAGTTAAGTAAGATCAGAGGTGTTTCTGTTCCTGTGGTCTGTTGATCAGTCACATAGCATCCTTAGGACTGACACTTCCTGTATGTATTTTAGCAGTTGAGAATACAGTGAACCTATTAACAAAAACCATCTTAAAAATTAATTCTGTTTTGTAAATGCAGCTCAACTCAAATACTCTTAGTTAAATAAGTTAAAGGTGTTGTATTGTTCAGCAGCTAAAAGTAGACCAGGCTCTTTATTCAATGCAGTTAAAACCATTCTAAAACCTGGCAATTAAAGGTCACAAGTTAGACTGTGGAGTGTTTCCAGACTTTGTAGGTTTTTTTGGCTTTTTTTTGTACTTCATGCTATTGTGACGCAACAACCAGAAGAATTTAAAACCTTTTAAAAATTCTGATAAGGCAAATGTCTCGTGGAAGTGAGCTTGGCAGGTTGACTCTTCTGTGAGTGCAGAGTAGCTTCTCTTGTTGCAGGTTTGCTGCAGTTTGGAAAAAGAACTGTGTTATTTTCTCCCTGTAGTGCTTGTTAGTCTGTGTTTTTCAGTGTGAGAGGGTATGCTTCTGTTATTGCACTCTGTTGAACTGGAGAAAAAGAGTAATTTTGTCCTGTGAGGTATTGTAACCCAGATGGCTTTAAGAATACATCAGATTTAGCAGACTGATGTTTTGTAGAAGCTGCAACATGGCCCTCCAGTATCCTTAGAGGAACTGAAGGTGTTAAAAATCATGGTAGCTTTTATACACTTGTGACAGACCTGCTATTAAAAGCGAAGTTGATGCAGTCTGTGTGTCTTCCATATGATTGTCTGCTGTGCTTTTTTAGCATATGGGTCAAAAGTAATGTATTTATTTTTTCATATATATGCAGGTGCTGCACTTAATAATTAGACACAAGCCAATTTGACAGTAGATCAGGATCAACAAATAATTTTGTTTCTGTGTTGGCTTTCCAACTCTTTTACTTAGCCAGTAGCCTCAGCTTGTTGTAAGTGGAACTATAGAAAGCCTGTTGGAAAGAGTTTTGAGCTCTTTCTTCAGCAGCTTAATGTTGAGACAAGATATTGGAGATTTGTGGCCTGTAGAGTGTTCACAAGAGCTTGTTTGCAAGGGCTGCAATGAATAGGAAGTTAAATATAATCTTCATTTGTCTGATTTTTTTTCACTTCATTTGAGAAGGAGGAGTTTCCAGAGGTCCCTTCCAATCCCTACTATTCTATGATTCTTGTTTCAGACCTTCAGAACAGAAGTGGCTACTGTGGTGACTATTCCAAGATGCCTGCTGCCTAGTGTCAGTATTTATATACTTATGAATACTTATATCCTTATGGAGAGTAATAATGAAGGTTGGGAGTATTAAAAGGTCCCTTGCCTTTGGAAGACGCTTAAGAAATACAGTAGGGAGAACTTCCTTCTCTAAGGACATTTCTTTTTGCAAAGCCAAAGTTACACTGGATCCCTTGGAAGTGTGAAGTTTGCTAGAAGGTGGCATCAAAGGATGGCAGTGTTGTCTCCCGGTCTGTTTTGCAGACATTTTTAAATGCCAAGTTTTGGTTTCTTTTCCCTCCAAAATGTATAGCAACTTGTCAAGCTTGAAGCTGTGGCTAGCCATCCAATTAATGTATCTTCTGAGAAGATAGCCTCAGGTTCAGATTGCCTTTCATTTTCACTCAAGTGGCTGAATGTCTCTGTTAATTCTTTGCCCTTTACCTTCCAGAGCATACTGTGAGGCGCAAAACAACCCCGAGGCATTTTAACAGCTTTAAGATTTCCAGTATGAATGACTGAGAGTCTTGAAGATTATGCTGATCCCCAGAAGAGTAACAGGATAAAAAAAAAGGCTCAGGTCAAAATCGCTTCCATGATCCTGAGTTGTGTGTTGTGTATGTTTTGCCATATTGGATTTCTTTAATGTCAGGAGGGATGTGAGAGTATCCTTTTATAAATTTGCTTTAGAGTTGTTACTAGTTTCAGATGAAATCTGATGCCTCTGCTTTAAGGGACATCAGATGCTATCATCTTTTAATTAAATTACTTATTAGCTTTAGTGCACTGTCTTTGTCTAAAATAGGCTTGTTATGACAGAAACATTGTTATTTCCTATTCAAAACATAAAAAAAAGTTGCACTTTATCCCTGTATTTTCATGGCATTATTTGGTGTCTTGCAGGACCTGCATGGGCTTGGGTTTTTTTCCCTAACAAGGAATTAATATTTTTCTCTTTTATTCTCTGTGTTTGTGGGGGATTTTTTTTTCGTTAAATGTTGTTTAGTTTTTGGTTTTTAGTGGGCTCACTGTACAAGAGAACATACTGTATATGAGAATGTACCTTTGTTTGGGTACGTTCTCATGGAAAAAATCATGATGAAGTGTCAAGTTGGGAAGTTACAACTCATCTTTTCTTGCTTGTGACCCTTTAAGGGTCATCTGCTTAGGAAAATTAAACTGATATCAAGTAGGGGGCATGGATTTGCAACGTGATTATGTGGCTTTAACTCCCTATGGACGTGCTTATAAGGTCATTTCTGCTACAAGTGCTTGGGACAGCTGCATTAATCAGCATGTTCATCCTTGCCTAGTGCAGCTCTACCAGTGGAATCCCTTAACATAGATACAGTTACAGTGATAAACTGCCCTTTTAAAATAAAGCTTGATTTGCTGGGCGGTATTGAGAAGGTAGACAGTGATGCAAGTGCCATTTTTTTTTGTCAGTGACTAGCATGTGACCTATTAGCATATTTTCCAGGGAAAATTATGGCCTCCAAATATGTATTTTCCAGATGAATATTTTTCAGCAGCAGCATAAAAATCGAAGGGCTTGCAGCAGGAGAGGAGTTGGTCTAATAGAAGATTTTATTTATCCCTACAAACCTTGCTATATCTGTTCTGGAATGGGTGCCCATTTGGCATCTCAAGGCAATGAGCGGTTCCCTTTACTCATACAAGAACATAAGCTGTGTCCTGAGAAGTGATGTCATCTGCAGTACTGTATGCCTGACTGCCTTGGCTTTCCCTGATTTTTTCAGATGCTTAAGTAAGCCCTAAATTTTGTTCTAGTACCGCTGTTTTGAAACCACGCTGGCAGAAGAAGGCACTAGATAACAGCTGCTCCTTGTGCTTTTGGCTCAAGAATTTGTTTACCAGGGTGAAGTGAATTTGTTTGGAAAATCTTGTTTTTATGGTCTTAAGCCTTTCTGGGGAACTGATGTGCTCCTAGATTGTCCTTTTCTGTTTCTGCCATTTGAGCAGAAATGTTGCTAAAGGTTTTGATTCTTCAGCCAAACAGCACCACATTGACTTGAAAGAAGTGCCCTAATTTGGGTCTTTGTTAACAAACTCAGTTCTGTCGTTGATGGACTACGACACAAATTCTGAAAGTCTTGAGAATATAATTGAGGTAAGATTAAATTGAAACAGAGTGCAGGGGGATCATGGAAAATAAAATTATCACCAAACTGCAGTCTTTTCAAAACAATATGCAAATGGTTTACTTGACTGTCACGCTGTTCCTTTCTGAAATGCTGTTTTGCCGATGGCTGAAGTGCACCAGGACTGAATGGTTCGACCAAGATCATTGAAATGTTCAGCGGAAGTGCCAAAACGAGTAGCCTGTATCTTGTTCTTTCCTTTTTTCCCTTTGGATAACCTCAGGTAGATTATGATTGTCTGAAGAATCTCTTAAGCAAATCAACTGAGGACTTTGCTGACCTGTTAAGCTTTAGTGGAGAGAGATATAATTGTTGTATTTCTCCCGGCTTTAAATGCTTTAATAAGACAAAAGCTGGGCTGTCTGCTAAAACTGCATGATGCCATTTGGGGCTTGCCAAGTTTAAGTGTTGTCAGCTTCCCTGTGTGGAAAAGGACTAGTGTAGCTGAAGCAAAACATTTTTCAGCTTTGTCTTCACAGTAAGACAGCAAAAGAAAATTCTAATGCACATGCCCTTCCATTCACTCTCACAACTCTGTTTTGACTGCTGAAGTTCATCTCACACAGGCCCACAGAGCTGTCTCAGGAAAAGGTCCTCTTGGGTAGTGAAATTGCGGATCGTGTGAGGCTGTGGAGCTTACTGTTACCACCTTGCTTTACATGGGGGAGTAAATGGACCTTATGCAGGGAACGTGTTAAGAGTATTAATCTTTTTGTTCAGAGTTGCTGTTTGTGTATCACCTGCAGCTCTGGCAGAACATCTTCTGGTCAGGATGCTGCTCTGATGTGGTCAGTGGTGACAAGAGGCAGAATCAATGGCAGGGCTAAGCATGCGTTTGTTTCTGGCCACAAGTGAGAAGATGGGTGTAGTTCTTATGTTTGTTTGGATCTTAAGCTTGCTTATCTTTCTAACAGCACAAGTTGTACTTGTGCTACAGATTTCTTGAAGGCAGAGATGCTGTAGTCCTCAGTTCCTTTAAGAGAGCTCAGTGCTTGGAATTCCTTTATCCACTGTTCACTTCCATATAATTAATTCTCAGACAGCTTAGAAAAAGGCCAATGTATAGATCTGAGGAAGAGATGGATCAGAGTGGTGTCACAGCCCCCAGTGTATCTTAGGAATTGTAAAGCTGCTTTACAGTGAGCTTGAAATGTACCAAATTAAATGCTGTTTTTGAAGGGCCTTCAGGGTTGAGATTAGCTTGCTTGTGATGTTTCTTCATGGCAAGTTTGTGTTTGGCTTTGATGCATAACTCTCAGACTTGATAGGTTTAAATCTAGATGTTGTCCTAATTCCTAGGAAACAAAACATTTCTGCTGCTTCCCTAGTACTGAAGCCAGCTTGTACTCCTTACCAGCTGACTTTGCAAAGTGAGGGGAGACCATGGAACATGTTGTTGCTCACAATGTGCTCTTTATGCTGGATAATGTTCCTGGATCTCTGCTGCTGGGTCAGTCTCCTCAAAATGAGAAATGTTTCTCTTTGTGGATCCTAAATGGCTGCTTAACAGTAGCCATGCTCCACTCCTTTGGAAATTACCTTCTCCTTGTCCCAGCTGGGTCTTTGCTTAGCTTTCCTCCTCAGTAGCCCACATGCAAAACAGAGACAGAGGAATGTGTTTGAATATCTGTTTAAGTTTTCTTATTAGCAGAATATTGCAGGACTGCACTCTGGAGGTGAACTCTAGTGCAACTCTCTTAACACTGTAAAATGCAAAAATGCCCAGAACAAACAGTAGCATAATGTTTTCGTTGTTAGCTGTGGTAGGATAAGGCAGGTGGGAGAATTTTTCTCCTCTGGCCTTAATGAGGTCTGTTTGTCTTTTAACATCTCAACATAAATATGTGAGATGGTGAGTCACTGCAAAGGGATTTTTGCTTAAGTCAGGTCTCAGTCAGCAGCTTAATAGAATGTGGTTTCCATAACTTGCAGAGAAGGTTTATGGGCAGCTAATGCATATCATGTAAGTTCTGCTGTAGTTGTTCTTTTTTATTTCTTTTTTTTTAATTTGTTTTTATTTTATTTTGGGGAAGTAGTGGAGATACTGGAGTCAAGGACAGCAAATCTGCATTGCATATCTGTGTCCTGACCTGAGAAATGAATAATCTTAGCTGTAACAGTTGAGCTGTAGTGGATTGTTGGTCCATTTTTCTGTCCAGAATGAGTTTCTGTCAGTGCCTTAAGTGTATGGGTAAAGCAAACCCAGTTTGAGTCTGTCTCTGCTGCCAAAGGAGATGTACTTAATATCCATGTCATTGCTGAAGGGACTCCTGCTTGAGGCAAAAGCTCTTTCTGGGTTGGTGGTTTTTTTTAAGGTTTTGTGTGTGTGTTTGGTTTTGGGTTGTTTGCTCAAATAGACAATTTTATAATTGGAAATAGATGTTGAAGTTTTCAGATCCACCTTGTTCCCAGAAGGGGGCAGGGGAGACTTGTGAGATCTGGAGTCTGATAAAATGTACTTTTGTTTGCTGGTGTTCCACTTCCGTGCTAGGTTCCAGTCTCAGCAGGCGTTGCCATCAGTTTGGCAGCACGAGGGTGGCACAATGAGACGCCTGCTCAATGCCAGAAGCCTGCAGCAATGACTTAGGCTGCAAGTGGTTTATGTCCTTTGGTTCTGTTTTCTCTTGGGAGGCATTAGAACTGCTTTGACTTTTTCTCCAGCTGCCCCTCATCTGATACACTGAGATATTATGCATGTAAAAAACCATGAAAATACGGAGTCATTCTAAAGCATCTCATTTTCTGTACTTAGAGCAGCCTGGCTAGTTGGCATCTTAACTGGGTAAAAATCTTTGTTCTTTATTCCATTGTCTAGTTTTTTTTTCTAAATTAAAGCTGAAAAGAAGCTTCTTCATGAAACTTAAGGATTTTCAGGAGGGCCTAGGTTTGATCTTTACACAGCTGACTTCCCTTAGCTAAATTCACTCAGCCTGGCCAACAGTGAGGGGGAGGCCTTTTTGCCAAATGTTTTTGAAATGGGGTCATGCAACTCTCCAGCAAGTCGGCTTTACATCCTGCAAAAGCGACCTGTGGTTTCTCTGACAACCTGGAATACAGACAGAATAAACTAAGCTACGTTAGTCTGCATTTCTCACCTTGAATTGTGGGAAAACCTGCTTTTTCTCAGGACAGTGCTTATTATGACATCCCTGATAATTATGAGGTAGCTTCTACCTCCCCATCAGAACTAAAAGGCTAAACAGAGACTCTAGTGAATGAACAATGATTGACAGAGACTTGCTTAAGATACTCTTCGCTTTTTATGCCAAGTCTTCTGGGTCCCTGTGTTTGGAGGCAGGGTTCAAAGAGGAAACAGCAATTGGAAGCGGATTAAAATGGAGTGGGGGATTACTTGAGAGAATTCGAGCCATGTGAGTCCATGCAACCTGATGGGCTGCACCCAAAGGTGCTGACCTGGCTGTATCAGAGTGATGGCCCTCTCTGATCACTTGACAAAGGCAGATGTTGCCCTTGTCTTCAGAATAGGCCCAGAGGATAATCCAGGGACCTACAGGCTGGTCAGCCTCCCTTCAGTCCTGGGAACAGTTGTGGGTTGCGTCGCTTTGGTACACCTTTGTGGGCACGTAGAGGAGTGTGACTGGGAGCAGTTAGTAGGATTTACCAAAGGTAAGTTGTTTGACGCATCTCATTGTCTCCTCCAATAAAATAATTGGATTTGTGGATGAAGAGGAGCATTAGAGGCCATTTGGCTTAAGATGACTGAGTGTTTTGATGCTGTCTCCCCCAGTATTCATGTATGCAAGTTGGGACATAACTGTCTGGATGGGTGGAGTATAAATTCCAGCACATCAGGGAATTCTGAAGAGTAAGTAGAGTCAGGAGGATGAATGGGTGATTCATAGAGAGAGCTCTTTCCACTCACCAGGACTTAGCTTCTGAAAGTAGGCTCTTAATCAGTCTTTCTTTTCCTTTGGAACATCATTCTTTGCCACAATGTGGTAAGAATGGACAGAAGACAGTATCTAAGAGGCTGTCTGCTTGAAATTAATCAGTCTTGCTTAATATCAGAGTAGAAGATTAATATGTCTTTTCTTAGGAAGGATGGGGGGGTGGTGTTTGACACGAATGTTCTTCAAGATTACCTTGTTCTAGTTTTCACTCGGTCACGTATGTGTATGTGATAACCACTGAACTACTTACAGTACATAGCAGTTTTGGAGATTTTAGTCAGGTATGACTTAAACTGCCATGAAGGGTGTGTGTGGAACGTTGAGAGGTTAGTTTGTAAAGAGGAAAAACAGTCGCTCAAAATGTAACTTCCTTTTCATCAAGTTACAGCCTCTTTGTGTCTGACCCACTTGCTAGTATAAATGGTGAGCTGGAGGTTTTCTGTCAGTCCAGATCTACTGTGTACTTTGATTTCAGTGTTTCTAAGTTACTAGGGAGCATCTGATAATATTTTGGGGATTACAGTTCAGTATATGATGCTTGCTTTGGGACTTTTTTCCCCAACATTGCTATTACTACCTTGATACAGCCAGTGGCATGCTTTCACATTAAGAATTCGGTTTAAGCTATCAGGTGTGGTAGCGTGCTAAATTAAGGTGCCAGTTATGAGCAGAGAGGTTAATGGTCTTATGTAACATTTGTCTTGAGGTTTTATGTCACTGCAAAATTAAAAATAGCAATTGGAAATTCTGTTTTGTCCTCGTTGTGGATTTTTCTGTGAAAATCAATTATTTGCAGCAACTGACTTTTTTTAATCAAAGCTGTTTGGTTTTTTTTTCTGTTTTAAAAGCATCATAATTCAGAAGTTAAGAGCAGATAGTAAAAATCCCAAGTTCACCGCAAGTTGCTTATGTTTGTCTTTCAGTTAGCGGTCTCTTGGAAAGCTGTAAATCATTCTTATTTTATCACAACTACTTCAGGGCTGTAATTTGAACTCCTCTGCAGTTACAGCTTTGGTAATATTTCTTCATTGGTTTAGCTCCTTGTGGCTTTTTTGCTTCTGTGGTTAACTCTGTAGTTTCTCTTTCAAACCCTAACTCTTGGCTTCATATGGCTGTTGCACTGTGTAGTCTGAAACAGACAAAAATGCGGAGTGTTCTTACAGGTGCACCTGAGAAGATCTTCTGTTGTGTTAGACATGTATTGGTTTTCCTTCTGAGACTGTTTTACCATTTGTCCCAAATTGGGACTGACTGTATCTGTTGGGATTAGTTTGTCTATGTGTCTAATCTCATCCTAAATCTCCATCCCTGGAGATTTTGCATTGTTGCTGGCAACATGTTCCTACCTGTTAAAGGATCTTTTCACGTCTAGTCTTCACAGTTGTCATAACTGTGGAGTTCATAATGCATTTTAAATTTGTTTACTTTATGAAGGGAAAAACTGCCTACGTTCACCTGCTTGGCAACATAGACTGCTTTACAACTGTGCGCTATTAAGTGGCAAGGGAAATGATTCCTGATTACTGGTGTCCAGGGATCATTCATGACTTGCTTCATAGACTCCATTCAGAAATGGTGTCTTGTTGGAAGGTGCAGAAACCAAAAGAATGGGGGGAGGAATTGTTCTTGAATTCTTGGTTCACGGTATCTCTGAAAGACATAGATTCATGTAATTGGATTTGCTGCAGCCCGCTCCTTGATTTTCCATTTGAGATGCCAGTGTGTTCCTGCAATGCACTGCTGCTTGCATCTTCAAAATACACCTGGGCTTAGTGCTCACTGAGGCTCCCTTCGGTTTGGTACATGAGCTGTGGAGCTATGAGCTGCATTCACTAGACTTGCCTTAATTTTTTAGCATATTATAATCTCCTGGTTTTAATTGTTCCTCAGTGAAACACCTACTTGCAAGGATAAGGGTAATTGGTGGCCTGCGTTGCAGAGAAGTTGGATTGGTCTGCAGTGAGCAGATTGCAGCTGGGCATGTGGGAGTCACAGAGCAAGAGTCCCCACCAAATGCCACTGTCTGGGGCTTTCCTTGCTTACACTGTAGATTCCATTTAAAGTCGTGATCTTTGAGCAGTGACCTTATAAATTCTTCTAATATCTCTCTGCTGATAAGAATGAAGATACATGACATTGTGTTAATGTGCAATATCAGTGCACCAGTAGCTGAGCAGAGGCCTCACAAGGGTAGGATTCGTAATCCTCTTAAAGGAGAGCAGAGTCTAAGAGGCTTTGGGAGGGCAGCTTTTGTGGGGTGAGAAACAATCACTGTGAGAAGCTCTGCCTCTGTGTTACCTCTTTCTCTCCCTTTTTCATATTTAATCTCACAGCAACAGAAAATAGGTCTAGATGAATCCTGCAAGAGTCTTCACCTCTGTAAAACTCCTACTGCCTCAGGTTTGCACAGGCAGGGACTTCCTGACAGAAGACAACTGTGTATACGGGTCGATAATCTTGTGTGACTGCATTATGAAGTCTTCCTCTGTACAGATACTTGTTTATTAATCATGAGACACTTGGAGCATGCTTTGATCTAAGTGGGACCACGTGCTTCTGCTTAGCGCTTCTGCTTAGAACTCTGCAGCTTCACCACAATTTCACCTTTGCCTTATTTTTTTGAACCTAGATTTTACTTGTATTGGAGCGTTATGAGAAATTCAGGTGTCTAAATGCAGTCCTAAACATTGGCTTTACTGAATTTTCTTGATGGTTTAAAATCCTTTAAATATTTGATATTTAAAGAGAAGTAATGTTGTGACTGTCAGGAGTCAAGAATTTATTAAGATAAACTTCTTGCTTCTGATTTATGGTATACTAGTGATTTGTTGAAACAATGTAGCATTTGCTCCTAAACATAGTGCTTGCTTTGAAAATACATACTTTTTAAGATTGTCCAAATACAGTAGTGCTGGAAGCTTACTACTTATTTGAGAGGCAGACACAGCTTTAACTCTGTGTTTTGGAAGAGTGAATTGTGTATTGCAGAAGTAGCCCAGACTGCTCTTTGTGCTGTCCTCCAAGTGGCAGCAAAATGAAGAGCAGAAATCAAATTTGGTGCATCCCTGAAGCAAAAGTAGGTCTTCCAGGAATCCCTTATTTGATCAGCTCTGTGTCCTGAGTTAGCCAGCTCTTGTCACTGCTTTTAACACCTAAACCAGATTTTGGTCATGAGGAAATGAGTGTCAGGCTAAAGTCATGAAAATGCACCTTGGGAAGGAATGAAATTCTTCAGAGAAGACCATATGTCACAAGCATTAAGGTACCTCAGCACACAGTGAATGGTGAAGTGTTGGGTCTCTAGCAGACGAAGGATATGTACATACCCGCAGCTTTTGCAGCTGCGACGGCACAAGACCACCTCTCATAGTGAAGCAGCAGACAAATGATTGGTTTCAGCTTCGTCACCTTTAGTGTCACTGCAATGTACCAGGTGAGGCTATGACAGTACACGGGGAGTGCTGGTATATTGATTGACTGCACTGATACCTGCGCTTAAGTTGTGTGCATGACACTGTGTGCTGAAACCAGTTTGATTACAGATCACTTCAGTCATTCTTGCATGTTTCCTACATAAAGCCCTTTAGATACACATCAGCTCTTGCTTTCCAAAAAGTGTGGGTGTGCAGAAGTGCTCAGCTTTCTGAAGTGACTTTCTTAATAGCTTAACCAAGGTAAAGAGAGCCTTGGACATAACCCAGGCAGCAGTTTCTAAGAATTCTTTGTTGTTTGTGAATCGGTGTTGTTTGTATAATGTTGTTGTCACCATTCCTCCTGGCTTTGCTCCCCAGTACTGCTTGCACACTCTGCTGCTGTTTGTCATGCCCTAGTTAATCACAACAGGCTGTTTCTCGCTTTCCCCTATATATTTTTAGTAGCTCTTTTCCTCTGAAAATAATGCTGCTAACAAATTAAAGATTTATTTTTGAAAAAAAACCCCAAGGTATTTAAAATATTAATGGTGTGTTGTGGAAAATTAAAACATGAAACATTAGATCTGACGATTTTTTTAATGTATGGTTTAAATATTTTGTACAAAAGTGTTTTTGTATAAATATTACATAGTCCTGTTGCAATTTTTTTTATTCTCCACCCCTCCCCATGTTGAGTAAGAGCACAGTTGCTTAAAGTTGACTTTTAGCCTTTCCTTGCCTTTGGTCACAGCTTCCCATCTTCTCCCTTCTTTTGATGCTAGGCAGGTTGTTGATTCTCTTGTCAGATCTGTTAGGGACCTGACCCATCTGAAAACGAAAGGCTTTTTGGTTTACATATTGCTGTTAGTTTCCTACCAGATCAGGTATTTAATCTTGCTGTGTGCAAGAGTGCTGATGCTGGTGCAGAGAAAACATCAGGAGAGAGGTGGAAAGTTGAACAATCCTGCTGGGAGTAGAAGCTCATGGCTCTTTAAAGTCAGGGTGAGACTGTTCTCTGAGCACACAGTTGCAGGACAGTTGAAGCTGAATGAAACTGGCACTGCTATTCTTCTGCCTGTCCTTGCCCTGCTGAATGGTTCTCCTCTTTCACTGGGCACTGGCGCTAAACCAGTTCAGGAAGCCACATTGGCAAAAACTTTTTTTTTTCTGGGTTAACTTTTTTGCCAGGCTGGTTTCTGAGCAGGATCGGGCGAGTGCCAGTGCTGACTCAGGAGAGAGGATGGGTTTGAAGACCGTTGACTTAAATTTATTTAAGCGGTCACAGAACCGTACCCTGAGATGCATATTAGGAATGAAGGGTAAGATTTGCCAACTACCAACTTTGTTAGTTTTCTGTGTCCTTGTGGATTGATTTGATGACATCTCAAAACAAGGCTGCTGAACAGCTTAGAGACTGTAATTCTTGCCTTCTAGAGCAGACACAACAGGAATTGTAGAAGTCTTATTTCCTGAAGCTGTTTCATTAACATGCCTCCTACCCTGTTCCAGAAGTCAAATCTTAATGGTTATTCAATCTTTTGTGCCTTGTTTTCAATGAGAAGGCCTTACATAATGGTGGTTGTCTGATGTGGATACCTGTCACCAGCTGAAAGCAGAGAACTGCAAACCAAGTCCTTTCCAGTACGTTGCCAGGCAGCCATCAAATAGGAAGTATTTTCAGTTGCTTTTGTGTTGAATAGTATTTCAGCTGGTAATTTGGGAAACGAATCTTCAGACTGTTTCTCCCACAATCATTTCTAAACCATGCTAGTATTTCATCATTGCTTAGTGATTATTTTGGTTTTCCATCTTTCTTTGTATTTGCATGTTAAAAGGCTGTAATGGAAGAGTTACCAAAGATGCAGCTGGACTCCCCACTCCTCAATGTCGCAGTCTTCAAATGAGTGGGAATCTGCGCATCGTGTAGGCTTCAGGGCTTTTTTTTTTTTTTTTGGAATGGAAAATCACCAAGATGGTTAATGGTTATACAATTTCTAGGAGAGTTTTGTTTCATAAGTTGGTCCAAAGCTGTTCATTAGCATTAGTGACTTTGTTAGTAGTGTCTTTATTTCAAGCATCCAGACTGCAAAAATGACATAGAATTCAGGACAAGCAACAGTTTAAGGGAGCTCAGGAGCCAGGCCTTACTTGTAACATATGCATCTGTGTGACCTCAATTTGTCTCATTAAAGAGACCCACCACGCAGTCGCAAGCTGCAGCATTAAAGTACTCTACGTGTTCAGTTTGGTAAGGAACCCTGCTCTACAGCAGCCATGAAATAAGAGGTGAGCTGGGAATGCAAGTGCTGGCTTTAGGCACAAGGATAACTGTCAGCAATTCACACACCTTGTGCTGATATAACTGTTTGTACAGCTGTAGAATAGATGGGGGATCTGACCTGGGTTGAAAAGTAATCTTAAGGAAAAAAAAAAGTGCTGGTTTATTTTTAACTGTGATCGGTTCCCTGATTTGATTCATGGTGAGGCTGCAAACAGTTGTACCACCACAGCAGAGTTGAGTGGGAGGGTGCTGATTATGCTGGTGCAGTTGTCAAAGGATCATCTGTGTAACCATGGTCTGAAGAAATAACTGAAGGGGGAGTTATAAACTGATTTGGCTTGATCAGTGCCAGAAGAAATCTGAACATAATATTGGGTTGTTTTGTTTAAAGCCAGACATTTGGATAGAGTTGGTTTCATTGTGCAGGATCACTTTAAAGAGCAACCCAGACAAGCAGTTGTTTCTACCCCAAAATATTTTGCTTTTCTGGGTAGGTATTGGTTTTGGGGTTTTTTTGGTGGATTTTTTTTCTTTTACCTTCCAAGGATTCCTTATGAGATGGTAGAGGGCAAAGAGACAGAAAATGTTGCCTCTTTGGCAACTCACATATGGTCTGAAAGTGCAGTATATGTGTGTCCTTGCTCTTGAGTTGAGGAAGTTGACTGTTCTTTCTGTTGCAGAATTCTCGCTTTGGCCCCTGTGCTTTGTTTTCTGTGTGTGGCAGGTATAAGATGTAGCACACTGACTGTTCCTTTCAATTCCTGTCAACCACCCTCTCAAGCTTGAAAAAATATTTTATTGCTGCACAAGTCCTTCCCTTTTCTGGGTTTTTGGTGCTTTTGCCAGAGGTTTCTTCATGTTCTTATGCAAGCTGGGATGATATTGTTCCATCTTCCCTTCCAGGTGTCTGTACTGGCTAGAAGCCTGTGGGACACAAGCTTAAGATGCACAATCATTTCTACTTGAGTGTGTGTGGAGGGGTGAGTGGGAGCTAGAGCTCTAGAGGTGCTTGCGCATGTGTGTGACGATAGCATCTTTTCAGCCTGGGGGACAGAAGGTACTCTAGGTGACAGGCCAAATTGACGTCCTTGGCTTTGGCCTTGATACCTCCAAGGACTTCAGAGGCATTTTTAACAAGGACAAGATAAGGTAAGAACTTCCTTAGGATGTGCCAGTGTTGTAGCACAAACCTGAGACTGCCACCCACCTCATTGCAGTGGATTCTCATCTGTTTGGTGGGGCTGACCGAGCAGTCCTCCCCAGTGCCATCTATCTGGGTAAGCTGTGCACATCACCAGAAAGATCACACCTTCATTTTCTTTGCCACCAGCGGCTTGCTCTGTGGTGTGTTCATCCTCTGGTTCAGTACAAGTATCACCAGCTCTGACTCACTCTGTGTCAGCAGATCAGTGCGGTGCATTTACCTTCTCTCATTTGTCCCACCTTCTGATGCTGTTGAGGTTGTAGAATTTGGTACCCACAGCTGACATGAAAGTGCAGTGTTTCAGAACATACTCCTCCTCCTCGTGCTGAACTCAGCATGTTGTTTCATCATCTTCCTACTGGGGAGGCATTTGGGTGGAGGTACCTGCAAGATCGTGCAGTCTTTCAGGACTTCCTCAGGGATGTGGCTGTCTTAGTTAATCCTCACTACTGGGGAGGAGGCCAAGGTCCGTGGCTGAAGAGCGTATATACTTTATTACCACCAATAATTAAAACTTTAAACATAGGGTTTTTGAAGCAGAAGGTGAAATTGTTCCTTCTGCTTCTTCAGTCTGTAAGTTACATTACAGATTCCAAGTTATTCTTTGAGCCAGAGCTCTTGATGTGATTTTTCTTTTTTAACCTTTTTTTTTTCCCCCCTGCAGGGACTACAGTTTTCTACTGCTGAGCTTGGTGATGAGTTTACTGAGCCCCTTCACTAGTGTGAATTCAAGAAGTGTCTTTTCTTGGTGGGTTAGGTTGATTCCTTATGGTTTGTGACTGTTGAAAGTAAGATCCTTTCTGTCTCTGGCTGTTGGATCTGAGAGCTGTGCTGAATTGGCAGCATTTGTGTCGGAATAGTTTAAAAATAACCTGTATCCAGCAGAGACTTTTCCTCTTCATAAATGAGATGGAGAAGCCAGAAATTAGCTCACAGGAAGCTGAGCAAAGAGACCTCACAAGAATTGATCTTCCCTAAGCTCTCCTCTAGAAAGCATGTGTCATAGTCTCATCTCTTCTATAAAATGCAAAGCTGATATTGGATGACCCTTCTCTCCTAAGCACAAGCTTGGAAGAAAAACTTCTGGGCTGGTACTGATAAAGCAACCTTTTGTTAATGTCCAGGTCTTGCTGCTATGGAAACTCTTAGGCTTGGACTGAAGCCAGAACAGAGAAGGAAGGTGCCCTTTCCTAATGAGGTAGGGTGGGTTTGTGGCAAGGTGCATCAGGATTCATCAAGTCAGCTCCGTCTTGCTCATCCTCCTTGCCCACTGGAGAGGAAAGTGGTAATGACTGTCCAGGGCTGAACCTTCCTCTAGCCTCACCTTTGCAGTTACTCTGATAGCAGTGTGGCAGGTCCCCTGGCAAGCTGTGCCCTCCTGCCAGTGCACTGCATTTCTCCAGTGAAGGGGAAGCTTGGAGAACAGAGAAGCAGGGGAATTAAATCAGCTTATATTTAAGGGCAGTTCCTCTCTTGCTCACGAGACTGATGCTACAGCAGCAGAGCCAGCTTTTCTAGCATTGGGCTGAACAGGAATACAAACTGGAAGAGGCCATTTGGAACCCAGCTTTGGTTACCTTCCCTTGCAGACAGCTGCATGGCAGATGTTCACAAAGTGCTGCAGAGCACCTGCTCCATACATTGCTAAACGTGATGGAGGTTCCTATATGCTGGTGGGTGCTAAGGCTTGGCTTAAAAAAAAAAAAAAAGAGAAGCTACCACTGTAGTGTGGCAGTGAGAGAAAACGGCTATCTGTGCCCTGGGTCTCAATTCCTAGAGCCTTATCTCTGCTTGCAAATGTGCTATGCTTTGTGTGGAGGTGACAGCAGAAGGGCCCTTGCAATTTCTGCTAGTCTGGCTTCTAAGAAAAAAAGCCTTCTTTAACCCCAGAGTAGGCACTGGTTTTGACAAGTGGTTGAGGCATTCCAGCCATCGTTAGAAGTGTGTAGCTCAGCCTCTCTTTCTTTAGAAAGAGCTGAAAAGGCTTCCGCTCCTTTCTTAGGAAGACAAGAGGAGAAAATTCTTGGTCTCACAGGCTGCTGGCAGAAGTACTGAAGCTTTGTGATGAGTGTGATAGAAGTGTGGCACAAATAGTCTTCCTTCAGATGTCTAGGAGACAGAAACATGGGGTATACCTAAAGTCCTGTTATTACAAGATTTATCTTCCCTGTGGTCCTTTCTGTAAGATCAGTCAGGCTCTAAAAGTAGATTAGACTCTTTCCTTGTACACTCTTCAGCAGCTGGTGCATTTGTGCCCTGTTGGGGCAGTAGTACTGGTGCAGGAAGTATTATTTTGTTTAGCTCATGGCATAGGGTGGAGGACACCTATTAGTGGCTGTTGTCCTCTCCATTGTCTTGCTTATTGCAGTTCCTCCACCAGCCTCACTGTTGGCATTCTCTTCCTTGGCCGGTGTTCTTCAGCAGCTTCTTAAGACATGTTTCACTTTTGTTGTGTGCATATGGATCATGTTCTACTATCTGGCCTCGATCTGAAGAGCAGCGCTTGCCTTGGTGAGGGCAGCATGTCCAAAAAGAGCCATATTTGGTGTAATAGTTCAAGTGTTGGGCAAAGTGCAGAGGAAGGCTTAGGACTCAAGCAGGCTGGGAAGGTTTGGAACTTCCTGTGTGCCATGCTGGCCAAGTGTTTCTGGCTACATCCTAAATGTTGCCACAGGTTCTTGCAGAGTTGTGTTCTCTACCTAGGTCCCAGGAGTCACCTCCATTTTCTGCTGACTAGACAGACATCTCTCAGGCCTGTGGGTCAGTTTTTCTGCTGGGAAGCTGATCTCATAGCACAGTGCAAGAGACCTTTTTTTCTTAGACTGGGTTTTCTTCTGTAGAAGTTGTTGCCCAGTGCAGTGTGACTAGAAAACAGCATGCTCTTTTAGCACAGATGCTAGCTGCTGTTCTTCGTTCCTAACAAGAAGCAATCACCAGGCACCCATTTGTATAGATGCCAGGTGTACTGGTATTTTATGTTCTTGTGCTTTGCTCCTGACTGCTTTGGGGTTGGTAAGGGAAAGTCCCAACATTTGTCAGTGTGACCTTGAGGTCAGTATTTATCCCTTGCCTGTGGCCTGGCTTCAGAATCATCAGTGGCCATCTGCCTTGCTTTTCACCACCACAGGCCCTCAGGGCTGGCCGCGGTCCTAGGAGCCGCAGCAAGGCGATGCTGGAAAGACAGATGTGCAAGCTGCTTACAGCAAAGGTGTGAGTCAACAGTGCTTAATGCAGGCAGCTTTCTCGCTGTGTAATACATCACAATTTTAAATGTTTGTTCTCCTTTTTATTTTGGAAAATAGCTTTACTGGTGAGTCATGAAGCGTAGCCAGTGTTCCCGTACAAGACAGTTTATAAAGAGTGGGAGAGAGCACCAGCACTGTGGTGCAGTCTGCAGTAATTCTCACACCCGTTTCAGGGCAGCTTTCTGCCCACACCTCTCAAGTGTGGTGACCTCTGAGGCTGATTTGCCTGTCACCTTAAGTTACACCATGAAAGAGGACATACCTTCTCTTTCCACTCCTGGTAACCTCAGATGGGGTGGACTGGTGCTGTGAACTGGCAGGAGCAGGTGTCTCCTTGGTGCTGGTGATGGTCTGGTGAGGACATCTGCCTTCTTCGGCCAGGGTTCAGTAGTGTTTAAGAGTATTTGGCTGGGTCTGGTGAGGGGCATATCCCCTGCTGCTGGGTAATGTTGGTATTGGGGGCAGGTTTTACCCCACTTAATGGTTAGGAAGAGCAGAGTTACCTTGTATGCCTTCCTGGATTTCATTTGTAAGTGTTTTGTGCATTGCTACAAGAAAATGAAGCTTATTATGCCCATCCTGCTAAAAAGTATTTGACCAGTGAGGTAAGCAGCTCAGATTTGAAGCAGGTACACTGACACACAGGCTTCTAGACTGTAGAGGAAATTATCTTCCAGTATAAGAGGTTTTTACTGGGGAGGATAATGGAATATGGGATGTAGTATGTCCTCCTGTAGTCACCTGAACCTCACCCCCGACTTCTTATGAGTCTGGTTTGCTGGTCAATCTGTCTTGCTAACTGTAGTCAGTCTGTTGGAAGGAGGAGATGCTAAATGCCCTGAAATCTTTCCTGCTATTTGAGATATAGTGGTGATGCTGGAGGATACCAACGGACCTGGTTAGATGAACTGGTCTTCAAGCTGTTGCATGGATTGTACGTTGCATTTCATGGTATAATTGGAAGGATTGTGAATTTTAGAAGCCAGCTAAAATAGTTGAACCCATGCCTTTGTTTAACAGAGGAGAGATGAGTAATATTTAGGCCTTCAAATAGTTTTATACTTGTTTGAAACTGCTGGGATTCTTCTGTTTATATTTGTGGATAGTGTCCATGTTTAGTAATAACCCTTTACTTTGAGTTAGGTTGATGGAAAGCACTAAGCTGTACCTGAGTGACTCTATGGAGTGGGTGGCTGCTGTCTTTAGGATAATTCAGGTGGCACATACTTCGTCGTTGCTTGCCTTTAGGAAAGAAGGCTGCTGAAAGTAGGTGAGGGGGTCAAATATCTTGCTCTGATAGCCAAAATCTGCCTGTAGCTCATAAGTGAGGCACTAGGAACTGAGAACAGTCTGCATGGGCCTTGGGGCAGGGGGGGAATGTGGGTGGGTGTCTGCCTGCGTGTTTGTAGTCATCATCTGAAGTTAGTGATGGTGTCTGAAGATAAGGAATAACTGAAAATTCTTCATTAGGCATTAGCAAAATAAAAGAAACCAAATCTGAGACCAAGCTGTGTCAGCAAGGGCAGAGTTAAGTCTGTAAAGCATTTGTCTGTGTGAAGTCCTGAAACGCTGGAGATGCTGGCACCTTGCTACTTCTCAGATAATAACTACCATGAAACCAAACTAAAACATGTATGATGTAAGCAAGCCTCTGCTGCTGAAATGTCGTCGTCTTAATAAGGCAAATAAGAGGGAGGAGAGAAGTTCAGAGCATGTTTTTGTCTTTGTGGTACATGGGCTCTGAGTGAGTTTAGGGGACAGACTTTGGAGGGTATCCTGAAGAGTCTTTGGTAGGATTTGCTACAGAGAGGGACCATCTGTGTTACTGTGGGGTTTTTTTCCCCTCCTATTCACTGGCCCCTACCTTAAAGGCCAGCTAAATATTCCCAGTTTCCCTTGCAGTGAATGTGGCCCTGTAACCACAAAAGGAAATGTTTTCCATCAGATCAGTGAGATGATTCAACTCAAATGTACGTGCACCCATAGTATCCCAAAATCCAGTGCGAGGGAGTGAGCAGGAACAGGCAGCCAGGGAGAGAAAAGTGTCCTGTTGCGGGGACCTTTTGGCTTGGATTGGGTTGAATATCTTGGAAGTAGCACCCCTTCTTCTGAATCTTTTGAGCTGCATCTCTTAACAAGAATGAATTGGATGGGAGGGAGTGCATCTTCATCCAGTTTCCCCGAGAGTGGCAGTGTTGTGTAGCTGTGGAGACATCCCGTGGCCAGATGAGGAATAGCCTGAACCATCTCCCTTGTTGAGGCCTCCAAGATCCCTCAAATTCTTAAATCGCTGCCCTCGGCTGTGCTAAGGAACTGGAAATTTGAATTCAGAATCTGCAGTCACCCTGTAGCAAAGACGTTGGATCATCATTGTGAGGAAATCCTGTGGTGTTTTCAAGCTGGGAAGGGCAAATCATATAGAGGGACAACTTTACTCTTCCATTATTTTGTAGCTGTGCCAGGCACTTTGAAAATGCTGAAGGAGCCTTTGTCTTTCCAAAGCACTTTCAATCTTGTTTGGATTTGCTTACGTCTAGAGATCAGGGACCTGTTGTGCATGGAGGTGCTGTGCAAGCATTAGGAAATCATATTTGTTATGAAAGGCTTAAGGAGAGCATCTGAGTGGAATCCTTTCAGCTACAGCCACATGCACAGCAACAGAATGTCGTATTCCAAGAGTCTTCCATGTCATAGCTTGAAGAGAAGCAAGTCAGTAAAGGATGAAACATTCTTGTTTACCACCTACCCTGAGACTAATTTAGTTGTTTAGGTGTTAAAAATGCAGGGGCCCAAGGACTGGAATTCAGGCCCTTGAAAGGTTTGTTCTGCCTGTGTCAGTCACTGTTACTGATGGGCACATGTGGTCTTGCTTTTAATTGTGCTGTAGCTCACGGTTTGTGCTCCATTATCACGTTTCCTTACTGATAAAATGAACTGAAGGAAGGAAATAGCATTTTCTAAAGATGAGAGGCTCAAAAAACTCCTGTGTCCTCCTTTCCTTGTCTCCTGACAACCCTACTGGAGAATTTCTAGATGAGACTGCCTCTGAATTAGTGCGTGTTTACCTGTGGGATTAAAGAGGTGGTGAGGAGTATGCTGGAATGAGCAGGATGTGAGCAGAGAACAGAAGAGCAACAATTACTGGTATAAATAAATACAAAAAACTTTTCTGAGCCCACAGGGAGCAAATGCAAGTGGTCCTCCTCTGCTCAGAGGAGTCTCCTTTGCTTTTTCAGATCACTGTGAGAAAGTGGATTGCTGGGATTTCCCTGCCGTGGCTGCCTGACCGCTGCTGAGTTATCCCTCCCAGCCCATGTGGCTCTCCCCATGCTCCAAGAGTGCAACTGGTGCCCAACGCAATGTGTGTTTGTCAAACCATGGAAGTGGGCAAGTATGGCAAGAATGCCAGTCGATCTGGAGACCGGGGGGTCCTGCTGGAGCCTTTTATTCACCAGGTTGGTGGCCACAGCAGCATGATGCGCTACGACGACCACACTGTCTGCAAGCCCCTCATAACCAGAGAACAGCGCTTCTATGAATCTCTTCCCCCAGAAATGAAGGAGTTCACACCTGAGTACAAAGGTGAGGCCTTTCATCACTCCAGAATGAAGTTACATGCTTCAGGAACCTGCCCTCTCATTTTCATGCAGTGGCTGGTGTTGTGCTGTCTTTTGTTGTTATTTGTTGTCTTTAATTCTTTCTCTTTTGCAGTTTAGCAGCTTGATAGGAGTGCTTGGAAAGGAGGAAGGCTTTATTGTAGGCATGCAGAGTTCAATGTGCTCCTCTTTCTAGACAGAGAATGTGAAGTGTGACGGTTGTAGTCTGAACCTTACGGTTATAGACGTGTAACTAAAGTAATTTTACTACCAAGTTATTGTAAGTTACAGTCTTGACCTTGAGCATTTTAAACCAGAACACTTACTGAACACTTGCACATTCCAGTCCTCATCGCATCTCTTTCATGGAGCTGTATCAGAATGCTGCTGAAGCTGGAGGTATTTCTTTCCTGGCACTGAGGTGAAGCCTTGTCCCCAGCCACTTCTTGAAGGAATGGAAATTTCCAGCGTCTGTATCATTGTAGGAGGTTGGCAGCTCATCTGTGTCTTTCAGAAGCTTGATAAGCTTTCAGCCATGTGCGCTTGTGTTCAGGATGGTGGCACTGGCAGGCAGCCTTCTGGGGGACTCAGTGTTCTGTTGCCTCTGCTTCTTTGTCACTGCCTGACACTGAGAGAATGGGGCTTCAGAGACAGCTGGGACCACCATCTGTTCAGGTCCTTGCCATTTGATCTGGCTGCAGCCTGAAGGTCTCGGAGCAGTGTCACCTTACCTACCTATGTCTGTATGCAGGTCATGAGTGGAAGATAGGTCTCCAACAGATGGGTCCTCTTGTACCCTCAAGCTGCTATGGAGCCATACGGTGCTCTAGTGACCCAACAGAAATCCCAGCTGAAGCCTGTGTAGATACTAAAATCAATATGTCAGCTTTCCTGGGGAGACGTGTTTCAAACTGATGAAGCTGATAGTCCAGATGGAGACTTGGCTTCTTGAAGTCAGATACTTCCTGGTAGACTGAAAGCATAGGACACACACCTTCACCCCGCGGCAGAATTTCAATGGGAGCCCCATACAGTTTCCTCATAGTTCCAGAAATTGTTCCTGCTGCTCTGAGGGGAGAGGAATATTGGGGGTGATGTTTCCTGCCTGAGCACTCGGAGGTTACTGTAAGATTGCCCTTGCACAGAGCAATGTGAAGGAGCACATCCAGGCAGCCAGAGCACTTGAAGTGGTGTTTATGTAGTGACATGCTGAACTTCCCTGAAGTTGTATTGAGCTGCCCAAACCCTGTTACCATTGTCATGTGTAAATAAGGGAAGAGGAAGGACAGTAAGACTGCAGTCTGCATCAGCTGAGCAAGTTTCCTCATGTTTGTGATGAATCATGATGCATGTAGCACCTGACACTCCTGGCAGCTAGTCAATACTGGTGACAAGCTAGTGAAAGATTTTTGTCATTGCAAGTTAGAAGATGGGCTGAGTGACTCATTTACAGGTCTGGGGGAGTCCCAGAGATTAAGATGTCAGCCTTAAGTAGAGGTGTCGGCTCTCCTGCTATCTGACTGGCCAGCTAGGTATGTTCAGAGTTTGTGCTGTGAGAGGTCATACCTTCCTCTGGGTTATGGCTTTTTCCAGGAGCCTTCAGAAGGTAAAACTGGACAGGACACGAGCAGTCCTGCTTGCCTGTACCTGGCTGAGGTAGTTTTATTTCCAGGACCCCCTGTTTTTCTTGCTAGGAAGACCTAGGACTGTGCAGACCCCTTTTCTATGAGACTGGCTGACTTGTGATAAGAGTGGCAGGTGTCACCTCAGCCTCAGACCTCTGTGCTTCATAGCTCAGGTGCTGGAGGGCTCCTTCAGCAGAGAAAGCCCGCTCCTCCTTGGCCAGCAATGTCCTTGTCAACAGCAGAACGCTTCTGCAGGACACAGATACGTGCCTGAATGAACTGGATGTACAGTCTCTATTCCTTGTCCCCTCAACATCTTGTTAGACTGTGCTTGACTTTCCAGTTTGACATTTCCTTCCATTCAGCCTTGTGGCCAATAATCGCATCCCTCAGCCTACCAGTTGCACTTTGTCATTCCTCCCTTTCCTGTGGGTGACAGAGCTGCCTCTGCTGCTGCCGGCCACTCACTCAGGTAGCCATGCAGAGCATTACTTGGGAGGTTTCTCCTCTGTGCTCTGCTAACAACACTTGGGTTCTTTTAGTCTTAAACTTCCTTTCATCTCTGGCTTTGTTTTGCTGCTCTGTGAGCTGCCCTTCCCTCTCCTGCTGAACATTCGGGTGCTAGCAGTTGTGTATTCCCTTCCTTGGGAAACAGGACTGATGTGTTGCTTCTCCCTGGCAGGTGTGGTATCTGTCTGTTTTGAGGGAGACAGCGACGGCTACATTAACCTGGTGGCCTATCCTTATGTGGAGAATGAGGCTCTGGAGCAGGATGATATGCCAGAGAGGGATCAGCCACGACGCAAGCACTCGCGTCGGAGCCTTCACAGATCAAGCAGCGGCACTGAGCACAAGGAGGAAAAGCCTAGCCTGGCCAGTGACAGCACTGAAAGGTAAAGTTTCAAGGGCCCAGGGACAATGTGGTGAGCGGGACATCTCCCTGCCCCTTTCAGCTCTGGTGCTTCTTTTCTTGAGGTTATTTTGCACCTCCATACAGTGTCCAGGCTGTCTCAAGTTGATAGCCTGGCACACTGTGGCACTGCAGAGTCGGGAATTTTGCTGCGTTCAGGATGAACTCCTCTGGGTGAAATGCTTCTGACACAGGTTAACCCTTGGTAGTTTATTGGATGTGGAACCAAAGCATGAGGAGCAGATTCAGGCACTGTTCAGTCCACCCCATTATTAATTCAGAGATTTCTTCCAAGGGTGCTTTGAAATATGGGTCTCCACACCCTCACACCAGCCAGAGCTCCCTAAGAAACGCATGTTCCTGCTCACTCTATCACAGTATGACCTAGCAGAGACATTAGAACAGAGCCTTGAGCAAAGGCTCACAGCCCAGGGTATTAGTGAGGATTTGCTGTTAAGGTGGCTTGTATTGTGTGAAGTGTGCAGCAGGAGAAGAAGCAGAAGATAGATGTGTGCAAGGGGAGGGTGTGACAGCCTGAAGTGTCTGGAGGATGCATGGATTCTAACAGGCAAGTTTGTTGTCTTTATACCAGCAGTATACAGGAAACTAAGAGTCCCAGGGTGGACCTTCACATCCATTCAGATGTTCCATTTCAAATGTTGGATGGGAACAGCGGCCTGAGCTCTGAAAAGATCAGCTATAACCCCTGGAGCCTGCGCTGTCACAAGCAGCAGCTGAGCCGTATGCGCTCAGAGTCCAAGGACCGAAAACTCTACAGTATCCTTTGGGAAGCAGAACTGAGGGCATCCAGCTGCTGCTGGTGTCCTGGCTGCACCCATTGTGACCAAGACAGCCAGGACAGCATGTCCTTTGGCTTTCCTGTCCTTTGTACGACTGCAGTTCTGTTACCTGCTCCTTTTTTTACCTGTCTTTCCTGTTTCCCATATGGTGACACTGATGCCTGACATTGATGGGATCCAGTCAGGAACATGGCTTCTCTGACCATGTTTTCTTTCTTCACTGGTCCTTCTCTATGTTGGCTTGTATTGCGAACTGTAGTGTTTTTCATGTCAGGCTTTGCCTGACGGCAGATGCAGGTCACCCCTGTTCAGTAATCCCTTGGGGGGAGCTGTGTTTCTCCTTGTCACCTTTAAGTCTCCCCAGTTCTGTTTTATTCCTCTGGAGGCAGTGACCAGAACTGTACATGGTACAGAAGGTGCACCAAAGATTTCCACTGGTGATTAGTGCTGTTGTCTCTCATCTCCCTCACATTCCTAACACACTTTCTTGTTCTAAATGCTGGTTTGTTACCCCAAGATCCCATTCCTGAGTGGTAATAGTTGTCTCAAAACACATTGCTTTATACATCAAGAATCTTTTTCTCCTTAGGTTTATCATCTTGCGTACAAACTTCAGTGAATTTTGCCTGCCCTTTGGATGGCCAAGTCAATCCCAAGATCCTTGTGGAGTTTGTTACAACCGTTCCTCATTTTTGCAGCCTTGAATGACTTAATACTTTGAGCAAAAAAAAAATACTTTGAGCAAACATCTCCTTGTTGGCTCATTTTTCTGGACCACTTGTTGAACAGTGTGGATTTCTGTACACAGATCCAGGTGACAGCTCAGGCTGTAGGACCAGTCAGGCTGGTTTGGAGTTCCCCAGATCTCCATGCAGCAGTGTTGTGTTTGCCCCTGTTCAGTCTCCTAGTGTTCGGGCACTGTTAAATGAATTACACATCTTTTACTTCCTTTTCAACAGGCTATCTCTTCTCAGGGCATTTCAGGTTGAGAAACATCTGAGCTTGGAAAGAGAGTTCTGGTTTGGGACACCCCTAAGGTCTTCTGTGGTAAACAAAAGAAGCAAAATGTTAATCTTAATTCTCTCTTTAGGGTGTCTGTTCTCCCACCACCCTCCCCTGTAGCTCCTTTTATACCTTGTCTTTAAACACTTGGGGCTGGAGATGGATTCATGATTTTTTGTGCCTTCCCAAATGACTCCTGCATTTGTCTTGAGCTTGCCAGGTTGTGGGTTTTTTTTCTTTCACTTGCTGGAGCTTGATACTGTTGTCCTCACAGACAATCTATCTTACTTTTAATAGCTGTATTCACCGTTTTAACTGTGCGTGCTTCCTTTTGCCATTCTCAGACTTGTGCTTTGAGCCTCCAGCTTTTATTTCTAAATAGCCTGCATTACTTGCAGAGAAGTAAATCTCTTCAGCTGTCCTTTTTACTCACACTTCCTTATTTTTATCAAGTTCCTCTTTCAAAATGAAGCACGATTGATAGATTATTCCCACCCCTCCCCCCAAATGTTGCCTTTCCTGCAGGTTTAATCTGGCTGTGCTCTGCAACCATGTCCTTTAGGGCAAATGTCAGGGTTGGCTTTCCCCCTTTGGGGATGAGGTGCTGTCCTGATTGTCTGCGAGTTCTCCTCAGTGCTCTGCCTTAACGGAGAGTTCGCCCATTGTGCCTGCTGGTGATTTAAGGCTCCAGTTACCCTTCTGTTTCCTGCCTTTGTAGCCTCCGCTGTTTCCCTACCGTGTGTGGGGCAGTGTTGCTGCTCTGGGCAGGCCAATAACAGCAGTGCTGTACCGTTATTCAAGTCTGGATTTCTTTCTGCCCGTGGGGATTGTTTATATCCATATGGTTAAATTGCTGATTTGATTAGATTTTAAGCTCTTCCTGGATGGATCAGAAGTTCTTACTGGCATGCTGTGCCCTTCCTCACACTACCCTTTTGAGCTTTGTTTCCCCTGATGTGTTTCTAGCACACTGGTGTGTGATCTCCTTGTTCAGTCTTGGCCATTCCTCTTCCCAGGCTCATTTCTTCTACCAGCTGTCAAAGCCTGGGTGTTGCTGTTGGGGTTTCGTCCTTTCTTTCACCTTCTCAGATAGTTCATTCTGCTTGTTCTTTGGCTCCTTGTTTGTTGCCTGACCCTATCCCATGCTGGAACAAGTCCCCATCTGTGGTGGCCCTGGGGAACAGTGTCTCTGACCAGTGAGCTCTCCTTGACACGTCTCCCAGAGTTCCTTTTGCTGGAGAATGTTGTGCATCACTTCAAGCTTCCCTGCGTACTTGATCTGAAGATGGGGACCAGGCAGCATGGAGATGACGCGTCTGAGGAGAAGGCTGCTCGGCAGATGAAGAAGTGTGAACAGAGCACTTCGGCCACCCTGGGTGTGCGTGTGTGTGGGATGCAGGTAGGGATCCCCGGTGCTGCAGGGTCCTTTTTGCAGCTCCATTAGTCCTTCCAATTAGTGTTTTCTGATGAGCACTGAGTAGCAGACACTCACTTCACGTAGGTACACCAGTGTTCATGGTATGTGCTTTTTGTCTTTGTTTCTGAGCCCAGAACAAAGGTACCTGCTTCTCCTGAGACAGCTTCTTTATCCAAAGCCATTTTGTTCACAAACAATTGGGGGATTTTCTAATAAAAGTATTTTTGTGGCTTAGTATTCAGCTAGAATCACGGTGCCTGGGGAAGGAGGTGTTCCTTCATCCTGGTGTCAGCTGACATTTGCTTCTGTACTGCAAGTTAGACTTGCCCTCCTCTGGTGGCCACACCCCACCCACAAGAGTTTGTTGTGGGTGCTGTTGTGCAATAGTCACTCCTTTCCTCACCCACAGGAGGCTCTTGTGTTCCAGATCTCTGCCCACAGACTTCTGAAGCAATGAGGGCACCTCATTAATCACACTGGAACAATATGTGCCAGGAGCTCCTGCTGCCAGATGATTCTGAGCTGCTGTAAGACTTCACATTTTAAGCCTCAGGGCCTATTCTACTGTGACTCATGACGACACTCGGACTGAGGAGCTGCCTTTTGTATGTCCTGGGAGAGAAATGGTGCTTGGACACCCTGACTATGCCCACGGCCTGTGCCCATGAGCTGCTTTGGGATTCAGGGAGCAGGCAGAGCTGTTTCCTGCTCCTTTTGGGGCATGGTAGGGGCACAATGAGTTCCCTATGCTATCAGCACAGGACACGTGCTCTGTGTGTGACCTTAAACCTGTTGCTCCCACTTGATCTGTGTATCTCCTTTGGTGTTGTAGGTCTACCAGCTGGACACAGGGCATTACTTATGCAGAAATAAATACTATGGACGTGGTCTTTCCATCGAGGGCTTCCGAAATGCCCTCTACCAGTATCTCCACAATGGCATTGAGCTGCGCAAGGACCTCTTTGAGCCTGTCCTCGCCAAACTGAGAAGCCTGAAGGCGGTTTTGGAGAGACAGGCCTCGTATCGCTTCTACTCCAGCTCCCTTCTCATCATTTACGATGGGAAGGACAGCAGGGCAGGGATGTTTGTGGAGCGCCGGCCGGAGATGCGCCTCAAGCGGGTGGACAGCTCTCTGCCAGAGAGCCTTCAGGATGGTGGCAGCTCAGAGCCTGGCTCCTCAGCCCAGCCCAAGGTGGATGTGCGTATGATTGACTTTGCACACAGCACGTTCAAGGGCTTTCGTGATGACCCCACTGTGCATGATGGACCCGACATGGGTTATGTGTTTGGGCTGGAAAGCCTCATCAACATCATGGAACAGATGCGTGAGGAGAACCAGTAGCCCTGGGCTACAACCTCTTACCTTTGTCCTGGTGGCAGGAGCAAACAAGACCACCTACTACTACAGGAAAAAAAGCAGACAACTTTGGTTTTAAACAATTGTATTGCTCCATTGTTTTTTAAATGTACTTGGATAGAAGAGCTGAGTCGAGGCAGGATCGAAGAGCTCCTCCTGCTGACCAGATGGTTCTGACCGCACTAGCTCTGCCTTCTGGAGGAGGCTCCATAGATGCCTGTTGGGTGTCCTGGTTCTCTGCTCAGCTGTTATGGAGGGAGGACCTGGATGTAGGGGAGAGAAAGCAGGAGAGCCCAGAGCATTTCAGGGGGCTGAGGCTGTGGCATGAGGAGCCTCCTGCCTTGAGAGCCCCTTCCCTTCAAGATTCTCCTGAGTTACTTGGAAAGGGCACTCGACTAACAGTCGTCAGCGCTGTAGGGCTGACGGTGCAGCGCCACTGCTGCTCTCTGCGCTCAGTGTCATGAGTTCTGCCCTGGCTTTTGCCAGTGGGGCTTTGCTTTTGATGCTGCCTTTTTCTGCTGTTTGGGCACTGTGAGTAACCAACCCAAACACAGAAATGAAATGACCAAATGCAACCTCTGGCAGAGCTGTGGCTGCAAGGGAAAGCCACACATCTGGCCCTGTGCTTGAGCCTGGAGCCTGCTCTGCTCGCTCCCTGCCGGGGTGGCATGGCTGGCCCTGGGGCTTTGCAAGAGAAACTCTGCCCTGGGCCACTGACCAAGCACCAACTCAGCTCGTGGGCTAGCAATAGTATCTGTAGCAGTTAATGTGACCCCAGCTGTGCAGCGGGGCCTTTTGGACCATTTCAGCCCTTCCCCCCTGTGGGTGAGTACATCCTTCTAGCTCCAGGCTGCCGCCTTTTCCCGGCGCTTCTGGCAGGTCCACGCACGGGGATGGTGGAAGGGGAGGTTGAGGGAGGATGAGGGTTGACCCCCTTTCTCCTCCGTGAGGGTCTCCAGGGGAGGCAGGGGGGGAGGTGGCTGAGCAGTAAGTGCTGTTGCTTTGCTTCACCGAGTCAAGTCTTTCCCCAAATAAATGACCTATTTGTGGATGAAACAGCCCCCGGGGATTTGCTCTGCTGCCAGGGCTCACTCCTGGAGCTGGGGCTCACTCGTGGAGCTGGTGCTTTACCCACACCTTCCCTTGACGAGGGCATTAATGTTTGATACTGTGGCCTGGTGGTACTGAACCGTACCTCACTCTACATCACTTCCCCCTTTGTTTCTGTGCTGGGCCCCCCCCTTGCTCCTTGCAGTGTCATGAACTTGTTCCATGGCATTACTATTTTCCCTGGCTGCCTGAGAAGCTGCCTAGGTACCTGCAAGGCCAGAGTTGGTTTTTGTTGTTGTTGTTTTCTTTCTTTTCAACATCAGGAAAGCTTGTTTGGGGAATCCTCGCATGTAGCATGTGTGCCGACTCTGTGTGTGCACAGTCTGCTTGGAAAGCCTTGGGGCTCAGCTGGGCTAGCTGCAGCTGGCCCAGCTCTGTGGCACAGGCTGGGGAAGGGGGCAAGGGACCAGATTTGTCCAAAATTGTTCCCCTGTGCCTGTATCTTGGCTACTCCAAGGCTTGCTCAAGCCCCTGCCCTCTTGATGAGGACCTTCATTCATGCCCTGCTGCCCTGTGTTACTGCTTCATCGCTTCTGCGAGGTGCTGCCCTGGCAGGTACAGCTGGGGGTGGGGATGTATGTGGGGACGCGGTTCAGGGAATGGGTTTGCCGGAGGGATTGGGGTTGGAGGAGGAGGGACAGCACCAGCCCCACTGCCCTCCCTTGCAGGCTGCACTCGGACAGGCACCGGGCCCTTCGTTAGGGTTTGCTCCTCGGCACCCTCCCAGCGCTGGCTCTGGCCCTTCCTCACTAGGCAGGGCAGGGGCCTAGGGCGCTGCCTGGGCTGCCCTGCGGATCCCCCCCCGTGGGAGTCCACAGCCTGTACATAGCCTTGACCACCCCTACCCCCCCCCC
>JANIJG010004734.1:10986-29089 GCA_024611175.1 Megaceryle torquata | reverse complement strand
GGGGAACCATGGGGCCTCTTTTGTTCCTTGCTGCACTAAAGCAAGGGAGATGAAGGGTTTGAGATGTACAGGTAGAGGTCCACAAAGCCAGGTTCCCTCTGCTGCGGAGAGAGGAGAACAGGGTAAGAGACATCCTTAGCCTCCCTCCTGAACATTAGCTCACGAGTAGCTTCTGTATCCTGGCTTCTAGATTAGTTTTGTCAGATTTATAGAAAGAAGGACTTGGGATGTGAACTGTTGTGTGGTGGGATCCAGGACCCTCTGTGGTAATGCCTGAGAGAAGGCATGTTAGCTCCAGCTGCAGTGAGTTAAGTGGATTGGCTGTGACTGCCAGATGCTGCAGTCAGCAGATGCTTTTTTCCTCTTTTCCTGGAGACATGCTGGGACAAACAGCGATCCATTTGCTCCTAAACATCACTGTTTTGTTGCTCCATTGCTGTGCAGCTTGATGCCTTTCACCACAAAGCCTGATGCCCCTCAGCACAGCCTGTCTCTGCAGCACAGCTCTCAGCTTTAACGTACATCTTTCAGCAAAGCAGCTCTGTAAGGATCAGCTAAGGAACCTGGAGTGATCCTGCCAGCTTAACCTATATTTGGGCTGTGTGGTTAATTTAGATGGTGCTACCCTGAAAAAGGACAAGATTCTTGCCTTTTATTTATTTATTTTTTCCTTCATTCAGGAAAAAAATGCTGTTGCAGTATCCATAGTAGTGCTGCTTGCTCTGCAGTTGCCTCTGCTCGTATGTCTGGGTTTCTTAGCACGATCAGGATTTCCCAGGATAAGATCCTTTTGTGTTCTTCTGAAGCCAATAGAAGAGGTGAGCCTGTATCATGCAGATCTGAGCAGATGGCTCAGCTGAAACTGTATGGCCCTGGTTTGATGATCTGGTTGACCATTTTGAAGTCTTTGCAGTGCATATGGAAGGAAGAAGCTGTGTGCCAATTTTTCTTTTTTGTTTTTTTAATCCATTTTCAAGTATTTTTCTCCTGTGTTAATTTTTCTGATATGGAATTTGTAGGATGGGGGGAAGAAGCTATAGTGAAGATTTTTTTTTTTTACATCAGTGGCACATTTATTAAGATTTGAAGAGCAATAAATATATTTCCCACACTGCTGAAAGCATTTATCCCCTTTGTTGGTCAGAGCTGAATCATGGGTGATATTTGTGAACAAGCTCTGAAGAAATCTGTGGGACTTTTGCTGGAATATGTGTAAAAAGGCTGCAAAAACTTCACTCTTAACAGATGTGTACAGACAGATTTCTAGCAAGTGAGAACATTTTCTAGGACATGTTGTCATCAGACCAAGAATATGACTTCAGTATGGTAACACTTCTGCCAGGAGCCTCTTCCTGCTGAGCAGGATCCCACCCACATCAACAGCAGGAGTTTTGGATGGAATAGCACTGAGTGAAATCCACTGCCTCTCTGGGAGCTATGCAGGCCATGGGGAATTCCTCCCAGAAGACTGTCTGACAAAAACCCCTCAGACTCTGTGCACTGTGTGTTCAGTATTGGGGTATTGCCTCAATAGCTTTTCTAGTGCACTTCATCTAATGCTGCATTTATGGAGACCTTAGGGATGGCAGTGAAAGAAACAATCCCTGGCAGAACAAAATTTCACTAATGGATGGGGTCACGTAGACAAATCAGTGAAGGGAGAGAATTTTACTTTTGTCCATTGAATATCTGGACATGTGCTTTTAACATGGGGAAACTGAAGGGAGTGGGGATTAGAAGAGAGGGCTCTTGTTTGCTGACCAGTTTGGCCATCTCTGTGGGGTTAGGATTTGCATCACTTATCTAAAAGTGACTGTTTTCTTCAGAGATGCATCAGACAGAGGGATGTTAACCCATCCTAAACTGCTAAATTTTGGAGACTGTTTTATAATTGGTGGCCTTAAATTCCATTTAATCATGGGGTGGAGATCAGTTTTTTTTCTAAGAAACAGGGATGCATTTGAAACAGTATTTCCAATTAATTGACTTAGCAAATGTTGATAAAGAAAAATGTAATTCACTGTTCTTGAAATTAGCCATTTTTCCAGGTAGTAGAAGTCCTCATTAAGCTAGTTGCTCATTGATAGTTATTTGAGATCAATTTTGGGCAAAAAAAAATAAAGTATTTTTTTAATACTTCTATAATTTGTGTGGCAAAGTTGTATCTTTCACTCATCATACCACATCCTAACTCTATGAAACACTGTGCAGGAATTTTATAGAAAAATTAGGTCCCAGGTTAATTAAGAGTCACTTTTACACTGGGATGTTCTCTAAACTGTGAATGCATAAAACTGACAGGTTGTTACTGGCTTGAATAACTTCCAACTCTACAAAAAACAACAGTCCTACTGGATAAAAATCTCCAACTACAGCCACTAGTTAATTTAAACTGTTAGTGCATAAAACAGAACCGAGGCACCACAAATACTCTGTCAAGGCACTTATTGCCTTTAGGATTCCACAGTGTAGCACACCAGGAATGACCTCCAGAGCCAGGAACTACACTCCAGTTCTGCATTTGGGAAAAATAGGCCCGTTCAACTCCGCGAGTCTCCTCTTCCTCACTGAAAAAGAAGATGAAGAGGAGTCAGTCATGGCAAGGGGAAGATGTGGATGGCAGGCTTGGCTTACCTGCTGTGGAAAGGAGCTGAGAGATGTACTTTCTGTCAGGGAAGAAACAGGACAGCATCAGCTTCTGAATTCCAGCTTTAAGCAGCTCCCACTACCTTACGCAGTTTAAAATCAAGGGAGGTAAGAAGAGGTTTCTGTCCCTATGAATTTTTAAGGCCCAAAGCTACTTTCAGCCTTACCTCCCTTATTCTACAGTCAACTGTCTATCACACAGTTTGTATTTGACTTTGGCCAAAGCATCATCTGATGCTGACTGATGTAAAGACAGCATGCAATGGATGATACAGTTTTCCCTTCACTAGTTTTTCTAGGTTGCCATTTCAAATTTACAAAAAAAAAAAAAAAAAAAAATCTCTACCTCATTTCTTATCTCAAGCCCTGAGCCTCCAGCCTTCTTGGTTAGCAAGGGAACCCCTTCCCATGGTTAACATGGGGAACATAGTCTCATTTCTACTCTTAAAAGTTGATTTACAGCTCTCAGAAGCTGCATTTATGACTTTTCAAAAAATGTATGTGCGGGGAAAAAAAGAAGGAAAAAAGGCATAGAGAGGATGCAGAAGTTAGCTCATGAGGATGAATGTGAAAGCCTTCATAGCTAGTTCATACAGAGCATCTTGGAGAAAAGCTACAGGACTGAAACCAAGTTCTGGTAGCATCAGGTGATGGTGGGCAAGAGCACTGGAGCAGAGCACAAGCAGAGCGCTATTGCTGACAGGGAGGAAAATAAAGCTTTTTCTATACTTATACATTGTCCAGGTGTGGAGCTGAGATGCTATTGCCAGAGACCATCACACCGATGAATACGAGCTGCAAACAAGAACCAAATCAGACAAAAATGCAGATCTTAATGGTCAAAGAATCAAAATGCACAACTGTTACATGAAGGCAAGTTGTGAATTCCTCCCCTTACATCAGGAGCAATTAAAATACTAGATCCACATCTTCCAGCTGATTACTTTGTACACCAGGTGCTGCCTGGTCATCAGAACCCTTGCGCTGTTCCAAAGGACAGAAAATAGCAAGCCTTCCCAGGTGCAGCTCTCTGGTGACCAGGAATGCAGTCACAGGCAGAACAAATATGCAGTGAACTGTAATGGTGAGTAATCTGTGTGGTCAGTGAAGAACTGGCACATACCTTGGCTGTGCATCCTAGGAACACCATACTGGCTGAAGCAAGATCGATATTTTTGGTTTTTTAATTTATTTTTCAAACAGCATACTTATCATCTGTCTAAATGTGTCAGCCACTGAAAGCTGTTTTTCTGTGTCTTTTAAAGCTGAAGTTGATTCCTTAAGGGACAGAAGACCCTGTCTGTGGTGAACCATACACAGATTAAAAGATATGTTTCCCATTTTCTACCATTTCATGGCTGGCATTTATATATCAGGTCTTTTCTCAGACCTTGCCTAGTGGTGTCTGGCAGAACCGAGCAGTGGTGGTGGGGTGTTGCTGGGAGCCTCCAGCCCAACCTCCTGCTCATAGCAGGGCTCTGCCTAGCACTGGGTCAGGGCAGCTGCTGGCTCTGTCTCCCTGAGTCTTGCAAACCCTCACCCTGCCCCAGGGAATGTGTTCTTCCTAACAGACAAAAAGGACAATCAGCAAACTTCTGCTTATTCCTCCCACATAACGTTGTCTGCTGCTGCCAAGAAGGGATTTGTAACCACCCTGCCCATGCAGTTAGGAGCGCAGCCTGGCTGGTACACAGGCTGCATTCAATACTGCTCTGCTGGCCTCATTTCCAGTGCTCTACAGCGGCTTGTAGCCAAGCAATGGAAAGTCTGCCACTTGCATCGTCTGAAACAGTAGTTTGCAGCAGGTCTGCCCATGTTTTGCTTCACGAACACTTTTGATTGCTTCATTGAGAATATAAAGATAACTCAAAGCTATGTGGCTTCCCACCCCTCCCTAGCAACACTTCCAATTTCTTTTGCCGAAGGAGATGGGCCAAGTACCACCGCCTTCAAAGTTCACCTCTACTACTTTTCATCTCCTTGTTAAAGTGTGAATGAAGCTGTAGGCAGACAAGAAGTTGGCAGGAATCACAAGTGCTGGCAGCTCACGATCCACATGCCATATGCTGTATCGTGCTGTACCAAAGCACGTTAGCAGCTTTCACTCTTTTCCAACAAGACTGAGGGGGGGACCTTCTCAAGCTCCCTGGCTTGCAGCCAGCCAAACTCACCTAGGTCATTGTTATTCATCATTGCATTGGAGGCACGGAGCCGGGGGCCTTGCTGAGTGAAATGGTACCCAAACTTCAGCAGGGAGGTGTTTTTTTCCAACATGTCTGCTATTTCCATTTCTACTTTATTGCCCAATGGCTGGCTCTTTTAAAAACAAAAAACAGAAAAGCAAGCTGGTCAGCCCAGAGATTGATTCACAGCAAGCTCTTAGATCTGCCATCTCCACCCCTTCCCTCCTTTGGACCTGTCAGTCCATTTGGTATTTCTGACTTGGAGCTGGTGAAACAGACCACTGGCCTGATCCTGGTACAACTGAGTGGCTCCAACTTCCCCAGCAGATATTCCCACAAGTCTTCTTGCTCAAAGCCTTTATTTCTTGCACAGATTTACAGCTAACAGACATAGAGAGAAACTATGATTTTGAACTCCCAGTTACCTTTCCCTGAGCTCACTATAGCTCAGCTGCTTCACTACTATCCTCTGGGTTTCTGGGGGAGTTAAACATGCCACAGCAACTGTACCACTGCACACTCTGGTGCTCTCCTACTCTCTCCCTTGCGTTGTAGAAAAAAAAATACCATTTTTAATAAGTAGACATTATTATTTAAGTCCCCACAAAAGCTCAGAGCAGGTCATGATATTGAAGAGGTGCACCACCGCTCTCCAGGGCAGCACCAGAAACAGAAAGCTGCTTGCACTGCCACAGCCTTTGTTAATTACTGCAGGTCATCACAGATACTGCTGGGGAACTGCAGCAGATACAAGAGGCTGAAACCCCTCCAAAAGCAACCCAGCAGTGGTGGCGGGCCGCCTCCCTCCACCTCGACCAGCCACTCGGTTTTTCACCCCCAGGAGACATTCACTGGATCAGAGCTCCCACTCATGCATGCTTTACCTGGTTGTCAATGCGCAGCTCCACAAGCGACGTGTTGCCCTGGAGCGCCTCGACAACAGCTAGGATCCCCGACCCAGAAATGAAGTTTGATTCCACATTTAGGCTCTTCAAGGTGTTATTGACCTTCAGCATTTCTGCCAGTGCCTGTGGGCAGAGGTGGGCAGGAGAAGCAGGGAGGGGCAGAGCACTCTGGAGCAACAGGGCTTCATCTCACCTCTGGAGGACACTAGGAGGACCCCACATGCAGAGTAGTTCCACTGCCACCAGATGGGAGAGCTCTGTGCGGGGTGAAGGGGGTGCCTCCGGTTGCAGGGGGATTCTTTAATGTGAGCATACTGGAGACCACAGCAAAATCTTGTTTGAAAAAACCTTTAGGGCCACACCAAAAGGCAATAGGCCACAACTGCCCCATGACAGCTTAATCTGTCTGTCTTTAAAGCCAGCATGGTGACAGCAGGGATGCTGGCCAGCATGGCCCTGTCTCCTACCTGCCTGCACTGCTCCTGTGCTGGACTGACATGTTTACCATCACAGCAGGCAGAGAGAGGAGCATCTCGTCTTGAACAATAAGGGACTCTCCACATCCAAGACATCTTCCCAAGTGGCATCACAACCATATTAATCATTTTTGCTTCCCTCAGCAGGTAAGACCAGAAGTAGGCTGGCACAACTCCAAGCCCCCTAACTTGATCTGATGATCTCATTTCATAAGCTGCATGGGAAGACCCATCTAAGTCACAAAACAGAAGGACCAGAAAGTGTTGGCAGGGCTGACCTGCACCCGCTTACATAGCACTCGGCTTCACAGCTCCCCAAGCCCTGCACAGTGCCCTGCGAGCCCTCAGACTGTGCCAGTGCTGCCTGCACAGGCATCTTCCCCAGTCCAGAGTGCCTGAAATAATGTGAGGGCTGTACTCACCCTCTAAGAAGAAGGATTTTTCTCCTAACACATAACTGATGTGCATGTGCATGTGGAGATAGGTAGTGCTAGCCTGGATGAAGAACAACAATTGGCTGCAATGGTACCGGAGGAGTGTAAAAGGATGCAGCCTAGAAGGCAGCATGAGGGCCAGGCAAAATGTCTAACACCTCTCTGCATCCCCAGTGATATTTAGGACCACTCACAACAGCCAGAGAGACCCACAGAATCCAAAGCCAAAGCCAGAATCACCCACAGAGTCCAAGCACTTGGAATAGAGAGTTCTGCTTCTGCATAGGTCTGCATGAAGGAGAGTGAACTGGAGCAGAGGCGCACGACAGAAGGGATGGACACGCATGCAGCCACGCATGGCTTTGCACCCACAGGAGCAAATAGGGTGGTCCTGATGTAAGATAAATTGAGAGAGACTTTTAAAGAATGCCACTTGGAAGTCAATTCTTGTCTTCCACTCCTTTTCCAGGAGATGCTTGGAGATGAATATGGGACTGAAAGGATTAAAGGCTCGTGTCCTGAAATCTCCATGGCTGAAAACAGAAGTGAAGGAACCCAAACCTGTCTCTGGCTTGCACTGAGGCTCCTGAAACTGAAGCACCTGCACCAAGTGCCAGAGGTGCATAATGTGCCAAATGCACCATAAGGTGCAAAAGCAGTCAATCGTGGGGTCCAAAAATAACCATGCCCCAGAACAGCTCCTGTCACAACTTTATGACAATGAGATGATAGTACTTACACAAGCAACAGGGTCGTTGCTCCGTGTCCCAACTATACTGAACTTCTTCACATAGGTGTTATTTTTCAATGCTTCTGCAAAAGCTTTTAAAGTTGGTATGGGAATATTCTGCAAAAAGAAATGTAGAAAATCTGTGTGAAGGAGTACACAATACATTCAAAGAATACCTTACATTTATTATCAAAGTCAAATCACCAAATGCACTGAAGTAATTCCAGAAGAGGGGCAATAAGTATTCTTACAAGTTCTCTAATTATAATCAGCATGGCCTAAGGAGCACAGTGATGTCTTCCTCCTATTTCCCATTCTGCTGATAGCTCACTACCTTGATTGAAGCTACAATGTCTCTCCTGTTTAATTGTCCAGAAACTCATCTACTTCCAAACACAGGTGTATGGGATGTATGTAACCAGGATGCAAAGTACTGGTCCTGTGCTTTGTAATACAAACAACAGCACTGAGAAACATTCATTCGGGAATTCATGTCATTTCCACCCATGGGGTCTGATCCAGAAAGACCTGAAACAATCTGCTTGTAGTACAAACCACAGAGACCTCTTACTGCTTTATACATCTTTCAGGCTACTATTTGCCATGTTAGGTCTCAGCCCAGAAAATAAATCCATGCAGCTTATTTTAGATCCTACAAAATGAGTATGTTTCACTTATCAAACATTTCAGGTAACCTTTTCAGATTTTCACCTGTCTGAAATTTTAAGTGGTATCCTGAGTTTGGACTTCTTGCCACACCATTTAGACTCCACTGTGTGGAACCATCTACAGTCAAAGCCATCTGCAGGGCCAAAATATGAAGCCCAGCAGCTTAGCATTTCCACCACTACTCCCTAGTTCTCCAAACCATGACCCAAAGTCCTGAGTCCAACACTTAAAAAAAGTGCTTGCCTGCCAGATCCTCAGGCTGGTGTCCTCAAGGGATGTTCAGAACTAGCCAAAAGTAAAAAACTTTTTCATTATAGAAAGGTGCAGGTGGCATGGCAGAAGTGTTGTTAATGTGTACATGCAGTTAACCATGTTCTTGCTATTTGAATATGACATCACTCAACAGATCCCATTGGATGGGGGTCCTGGAGTCAGGGAGGACAGAAAGGAACCGAATTTTTTAGTACATATATGTGTCCCAGAGGCAACATAAGAAGCAATACTGTGTCCTAATTTGCTTTCTACAAAAATCAGAAGGAATTTGTAAGGATTTGTAGGGAATCTGAATCTGTGGGGATCTCACAGAAGAAACGGGTGGGAGATGGGACAGGACTACATGCAAGAAGGGAGATTTCTTCATATTTTCATGGCCAAGTGGCAAGAAGCCTTTTTCCTTCTACCATTTTATCTTACATAAACAGCCCCTCCACTAAATGAAACCATTAAAGCAACCTAAAATGCCTTTAATCAGATAGGCTGGAGATGGGTCTCCCACACTTCCCTCAAGACAGGTCTGCTCTTCCAGGCACCTACGGGAGTCTTCCTGCTACTAACATCACACTGTCATCCCCCAGCAGATAACAACCAACCTACTGCCCAAAAAGAAATAGGAAGCACTGATGTTCCTTGTCTCGCTAAACACAGTGTTACGGTGTTAGTGAGTGCAGCAAAACAGACTTGGTCTCTGTGTTCTGTGTGTCAAATTTTTTGTCTTGCTGTTAAGAGGGGAGAATAGAAAGGAGAAAATACCATAATATTGTTAAGGTTGACTTCCTCAAGTTCAGGATCATTGCTTTGTATTCGTTTCAGAGTTTCCTCCACATCCGTTGAGTTCGGTTCCTCATCAGGAACTGGTTTGTACTGTGTGGGCTTAATCACACCTGCAAGTGAAAAGCAAGATGTGTGAACTCTAAGTACCCTGAGCAGCAGCATGTTTACTTTGGGTGCTCTCCTCTTCCAGAAGCAGTCCTGGGAGATGGAAGCATGACCTGACAACCAGACACAAGATGAGAGACTGAACAAGCACTCATCAGCTCCACCTATGCTCATGTGCACACAGAAACACTGCCCTGCACTGGGGTTAATGATCACGTGAGAGCCAGAGCCTGATGCTCTGTGCTCTTAGGGTCCAAAGCTGGGTGATGGAGGGCACCCTGCTTGCATGGGGATGTTCTCTGGGCTGTGCTAGTTCCCAGATGGTGCCAGGGCAGTGGATGTGACCATACTGGCTCACACAAGGCAAGGATGCACCAGACATGGTCCCAGAAATCAGAGGCTGCTCTGACATTCACAGCTCTAACCTTCAGTCTAAAAATAATTCCTGCTTTGCCTCTGCCACCAGCTTCAAAGCCAAACACTGCAGCCCGCTAACACTCTAAATCACTTACTGTTGAGCCCTTCTTTGTTCACAATGGTGCTGCTCCCCAGAGCCTCATAGTACTGCTGGTTACTCATCAAAGTGTGCATGCCAAGGATGGCTAGAGAAAAAAAGAAAGGGAGAACATGAGTTATTTCAGGCTCCAAAGGCAGGAAAAGATACATACACTGCCTTGCTGTCTGGTTTGAGGGTCTTCAACCCTGTGCAAGCACAGAACAGCATATAATGGTGGGACTAAGCCCCCCAACCGTCACAAATGCCCAAAAGGGCTCAAACACGCTCCCTTTTTTATTCCCATGTACCGTGATTCATAGGAGAAGAGGAACATCATCATGCAAACAATAGAGAAACAGCAAAGGTCTCCCAGTTGCTGACTTGATTCAGCATCATGCACAAAGAGTGAGGGAAGACAATAAAAGAAAAAATATGCCATTGGTAGGATTTAATCTAAGCGGTCTAGTCCAGTAGGAGCCTGCACATCCTTAGCACCCTTGTTCACCTGGGCACATGTGACAGACTGTTTTTTCAGACAAGCAGTACCCCATGCAGATCCAAACCAGCTGCTCAGGCAGCAGCAGCATATGAAGTGACTGTCATCTGAAGTGTGGCAACGCACATGATTTTGTTACTCAACAGTAAGCTGGGGTGGTGTACTTTGAACTGATCTTTGTATGCTTGGAAGTTGAAACATTTTGTAAAGCTAAAGCTCTGCTGCCCCAGTTGAAATGCACAAAGTGATGGTATGAACAAAATTAGAAGACTGTAAGAGCCCAAAAGCCAAACTTCTGCAAATTTGTGTATCTCGGGCTCATGACTGCAAAACCAATAAGCAAATGCATGCTGAAATGTGTTGACATTCTTGCCAGCTGCAAATGAGCAGGGGGAAGCCAATACCTTAGAAACATTTGGGCAAAGGTTCTGTTTATAAAAATAACCCTGCTACGCACAGAAAGTTAATGTTTGGAATTCAGTTATTTTTTTATCAACTTCTTTTTTACCTAGCTATATGACTTTCTAAAGAAAAACACAGACATGTGAGTACTTGTTATAAACGGACACATTTGAACAAATCTTGATCTCTGGATGGGCACAGTGGTTAAAACAAGAACAAAACTCTCCCTAAAACTCTAGCATGCCACCACAAAGGCACTTTGCTTTCCCATGAGCTTCTCCTCTGGTTGTCACCAGTCCATCATCACTTGCTTGGTGCTTTGGCCAAGAAGGGCTGGGAGTTGCAGAAGTCTAGCCCCGAGGTCCCTCACATTAATTGTATCTGTTAACGAGACAGCTCACTGCAACTCCAGGTCTGGGTTGCATGGGCAGGATGGCCTGCAGCAAAGGGTGTCAACAAAGACCACTGTCCACTTCCCCACCACAACTCTGCAAATCCCCAGCTGGATTGCACAGAGCCAAGCAGTCTCTGTTTGAAAGTGTGAGTGAGGTTGGACACTCTGAGCTTGCTTGTTTGAATTTTAGCCAGCTCTCTTTTCTGCCACATACTCAGGGTTGAACTTCTCAAGAGTGCAACATAGTTCAGAAAAGTAATTTGCAGGCTCAACATTTCAGGGGCACGTGAAGGCACCCCAAACACAGCTTACTCTGATAACAATATCTCTCCACCAGCCAGGACTCTGAATATCTGGACTGCAAAGAGAGGGAAGGATCTGCTGTGATGACCATGCTGGGTTTTTTGGGTTTGTGCTAGCAGACAAGAGGGACACACTCTTTCTAAGTCTGATGCTTACTGTATGTTATCCAAAGGAATTCAAGCAGAACAAAGGCCAACATTTCTGCCTCCCCCAGCTAACCAAAGGCACAGGAGCCCTTTCAGGACTTGTTGGGAGCCACCTACAAGAGCTATCTTACTAGCCTTGTCATGCAAGGGTTCCAATAGCCATGGCTGGAAATGAACCCTGCTAAACAAGCAGGAGCAATGCTGTCACTATCAGTATTGAGATTTCAGCACAGCTTGTATCACATCAGTTCTCCTGCTGCCACTTCAAGTGTATTGTAACAATCGTAGAACAAGCTTCCCCAAACAGCATTTGTCTGTAAGAATAACCGCAGCAAAGATCTGGAACTTAGAAGGGTAGATTTTATAGGATAGGGCTTTACAGAACTCTAGGAGTATAGTGAAAAAGCAAAACCCAGAGATGCAATGCTTGGCCAGGGTATTTATGTTGAAAGCTTTAATGCAAAAACACATTTCCAAGCAAGAATAAAATACTGTATTGTCACATGGAAGATGTCTAGTTGCTGTGGTTATTCTACAGGCTATCTTACAGACTTCTGGCAAGGAGGATACTGCTAGGGAGTATGGAAGCATGAAGGAGACAGAATTGGAAGGAGCCAGTAGCACTGAAATATTCATAAACTGCTAGACCAGGAAGGGACATGGGAGCTCAGTAAAGCACCAAGGGGGTGTTCATACACTCCTTTGGTCAAGGCACATCCTGATCCAGTCACAAAGCTAAGTCCACGCTACCGGCTTCAGCAAGATACCAATATTGTTAAGGGGGCAGAGTAGTGAGGTTTGCAGGGGGTCGCCTCCATTCAGACACCACTGCCTGAAAAGCAGCAATGGGACACTGGTTGAACTTACCAAGCATGTAGGTGCAAACCCCTCACTCAGGCAGAGACAGACGGTGCCTGTCCTTACCAGTTTGCATAGGGCCTGTTTAGACTGGTGAAGAGCACTTCATTGGGGCTCAAACAGCACTGCAATTGCTCTGTCCCCCTCACCAGCTTGCTGTGTATTCCAACCTGCTTCTCAATAGTTGTGAAGCACACCAACCTTTTAACACTGAATTCCCCTGTCCCTGAGCTAACATTCACAAAAATTACTAACTGTGGCAAATCCCAAGAAATCCATAGCTCTAAAATGTGTTGGAAAACCTCTGTAACAAACAGCAGCCCTGGGCATTTATTGAAAGACTGCTCTGACCTGATAGCTCCTTTAACAGGTTGCATAAGAAATCCACACTCTCACTGAGTCTGCTTCATTGTTTCCTAGAGGTTTGGCTTGAAGAAAACTGTGCTCCCAAAGGTGACAGGCTGTAATTTGCAAGATGTAGTGGTAGAGACGGGAGAAGAGATTGGACAGCATGCTCTGTTCCCTTGATAAATCCTTCTCCTTCCTCAGGTTTGATCCATGCTCCTGATTAAATCACATGTGCTGCCAATAACTTCAAATACACACTTCTTTTTGAACAAAGAAATAATCTGTTGAAACTGATACCATCCAGATAATCAGCAAAAAGCTCAATAGGTCGTTTCTCACAACAGAACAAACAGAAGGAAACTGGTAGTTGCACATCTTGAACCCCCACTTCATGTGAAACTATTTTACCAGCAATGTCACAGAGCTCTGCATCAGAAGCATTCGCCAGGGCTTCCTCTAGTTCCGGCTCCAGAGTCACACTTTCCAAAACAGGATCCATTGGCTTCTGCTTGGGGATCCAAGCTTTCCCTATAAATGCAAAGTGATGTCACTCTCAGCATAGTGATAGTGTCTGTTCACAACTAGCTGTGCAGATGCATTTCTGCAGGGTGAGATCTGCACTGTGGAAAGGACAAAGGGGCACAGGAACCTAGAGAAAAATCAAAGGAGACACTGAATCCCTTCCTATTAGCTTGGCTGTGATGTGAACCAGGAGGCACCTGGCAGACACCTCCAGCTGTGGAGCTGGACTTTCATCAGCACAGAGGGTTCTCTCTCAGCCCAATAGTGCATTTGTTCTGGATGGTGACTGTTCAACATGCAGCACTCAGAGAGCCACAACACTGCAGAACGTCATTTCTCTGAAGGCTGTGTAAAAGCAATGGAGATTTGCCAGCATTCACATGGACCAAGAGAGGCCAGTGGCCCAGATCCAGCACTGTGCAGGATCATTCCTGACACTGAGATGGCTCCTGCTGCTAACTCCAAATGCAAGATGGCAGGGCAGATGACACACTAGTCAAAGAGGGTAGGAAAGAGGTGGTGGAGGGAGTCTGGCAGCAGGCAGGGAAAGCAGCTGGTCATCCAGCAAGCAGGTGGGATGCAAGAAGAAGACCTGGGGCAGCTGGTCTGGCTCACCATTGCTGTAGAAGACAGTCAGGTAGGGGTGAGAGACACAGTGGGCATGCCAGGTGGAGACCTCTGTGCTCTATCACCTGGGACAGCAACAGGGCAAGCAACAGGCCTTTTCCCTACAAGTCAGAGATGGAAAACCACAGGTACAGCTGGTATCACAAAGCTGCCATTTCAGCTGCTCCCTTATGGCCTCTTCCTAATGGGGGCTGCCCATTTGGACAAGGGGCTGCACAGCAAATGATGCAGCTCCAGACCAGCTCTGAACGCCATGGGATCCCCATCATGACCCCATCCCACTGGCCAGGACCCTCCCTCTGCCAGTGCCAGCTGCATCCCAGGGAGGTGTGTGGCAGCAGGCAGGGCTCATGGCACTGCATGGCTGCTCCCCACTCTTAACTGCTCACATCACTGATGGCTAGCAAATCTCTCTGGGGAGGCTGAAAGGGTCAGGTCTGAGATTTCACAGCAGGGTTCCTACCTGTGACTGACCCAGCCACCCACGGAAAGAGAGAGACTTGTGGTGTTTTAACACGCCACGGCAGGTAGCAGTCTGTCAGGTAAACCCAGTGCTGCTGGGTGACAGGAGCAGGAGGGATCCCAGAGCATTGTGGAGCAGTTCTCTCCCCTGAAATAGTCCAGTATCGCTGCAGAGAGATAGCGAGTGCTAATCTCTTGGCCCAGCGTGCCAGCCAGGACTATTTTTGTCCCTGCTCTGAAACCAGAGCCAGCAGCACCAAAGGGGAGAAACAAAGATCCTGCTGCTCAAGGATGTGCAGAAACAGAAGGACTAAATTTAGCCTCAAGGAAGAGGCAACTGTGTTTCGGGTCCCTCGGTATGAAATGGAGGCTGCTATAAACAGCCCTCTGCAAAAGAGCTCATCTCCCTCCCGCCTGCCTGCATGCTGCCACCCTGACCAAGAGGGCAGAAATCTGTCTCCTGGGACACAGCTGCTCTTGCAAAAACAGGCAAAGTGTCATGTGTGCTTGCACAGCCAGGCGCCTTCTGGGTAATCTGCAGCAAAATGTCTGGGGAGGGTTGGCAACCCCAGCTCTGGCTTGGTGCGGGACCTGGAACTGCTGTCACAGTGGACACATGGTTTGGTAACCTGTACACACCATCTGGTCTGTTCAGCAGGAAAAGGAGACTCAATTCTGCCATCACACAGTAACTCATTTTGACATCTCAGTGTCCTCAAAACTTCTGGGGTTTGAAAGTTTCGTATCTCACACATGTTTTACTACAAGTTTGAACTTGGTGCGTGCAAACACAGCATCATGTATAATAACACAGCATGTATGCACACACCAGCTCCTACCCAGTCCAGCAGCACGGTAAGGGAGAGCCACCGCCACCTCCCACGGCAAACTAGTAAATCACCCTCCAAACTGCAAGTGTGGCGATTTATTTCCAGCTCTGCCACAACTGTGAATATGTAATTTACTGTCTCTGGCTCGCATTCAGTGTAACAGTGTCTTCACTCAACAGCGTGTTACCAGTGAAAATATGTTTAATGTGTTTGAGATCACTTCAGATTGAAATATGATTAGGCCAGACCAGAAGCTGAAGACTCAAAATGCCTGAAGTAGCTGTCTCCTGAGAAGCACTGCTACTACCTGTGGGGCTAGCCACACAGGTGGCCAGTGCTGGGCTAGGGTGCACTGAAGTTGCTACATTTCTCTTCCTGTTCTCAGTTTACTCTTTCAATTTACTGCTTTCAAGAAGGTTTTTTTTTTTTTTTAAATACCATCTCAAGGTTCTATTAAATGGACTGATTTAACAGAAGCTGCTTGTCAGAGGGGCACACAGATCAGCAAGGAAGCAGCTTTGAGAAAGACCACCTCTGGGAAAAATGTTCACATGCCCACATTTTCATGCACTTCTTTTTTGACACAGGACAACCAGTAATGCAAATAGCATCCAAACAGATCTTCTGCTGCAGCATGACCATGGTACAGAGGGATACACCACAGCAGAAAAAAAGCTGCTGAGAAGATCCTGGAATCCAGAAGCAAGAAACTGACTGGACCACAGATGATAGTCAGATGATATTCAGAGTGCTAATGGAAGCAGAAAAGTCCTCTGGATAATGGGACATGTCCCAGGAGAAGAGGAAAAGATGACAGAAGGAAAGGAAAGTGAAGAAGCAGAGCAAATGTTTTGCTCACAGGCCCCAGGGCTGTGCAGGAGTGCAGCAGCTGATACAGGGTATGGTGCAGGAAGACAGAAACATGCAAACTGCAAGAGACTGGGAAAGGAGGCCGGGGTTGTCAAGAGGTGATGAAGACTAGATGGGAACTGTTGGGATCATCAGAGCTGTGGAGTTTCTCTGTACCAAGATGAAGTTCAGAGTGTAGGAATGGAGCATGAAAGGCAACAGTGGAAGACAGAGCACAGCCTGCAGAGGTCACAGGAGGACAGAGCAGAGGAGGAACAAGAGAGGACAGAAGATTGGGTCTCCCCCAGAGCTTGATACAGCTGCAGTGGGATGGGGATGGAAAGAGGCTGCACAGTAGGACAGCCTCTGTTCATCATGTACCAAGTGGTACACAAACAGCAAGTGCATGGAGCTCTTGGCCATACCTGAGTTTATTAGCCAGCCTGGGCTGGGGCTAAACATCAGAGAGAGCAGATCCACCACCCTAAAGGTGTCAAAGTCATGCTTAGCAACACAGGTCACATACAACCTGTGCCTCTGTCATGATGCACACACTGTGGCGCAAACAACGACCATACCTCTCTTTTCACCTGTGAAAGGAACCAAGTCTTCTCTGTCTTTAACATCCTTCGCCTGCTTTTCTAGGTGGGCCATGAGTTCCTCCCTTTTGAATGGACCAGTTGGTGGCTTTTGTGTCTGATCCCGCTGCCTGAGACCTGCTGGCAGCAATGCATTCTAGGCATGGAGGGAAGAAACATGGGTTATCTCAGCAGGTCATGGTCCTCATCCATCACTCTCCCCTCTCCACTTTCCTCATTGCACTGTCTTTCTTCCACACTGCTGGGAAATTTACTTCTCCTTGTGTCAAAGGTTATCTCCATCCAACCCCACAGATTCCTGCATCATCTAGGACATGTTATGCTCCTTCACCCCTCCAGTTTCAAATGCTGACTCCACTATGCTACCATGCTACCAAGTGGATGCTTGTCTACAACAGCAGTTCCAGCCCTTTCTTTGGGGACCATCACTTCATCACCTCCTGCTCCTCCTAGCCTGTTCTCACACCCTCACCATTTCTGCTGCCTCCTTACAACAGTTGCAGCACCAGAATGAAGCTGCTGAACTCGACCAATCTTCTTTTCCCCATATGCATCTGTTCAAATGCCCACATCTCCCATTATGAATCAGTTCAGGGAAATCCTACGGTGTTTTACAGAGGAGACCAGAGATCTGTGGTGGTGTCTTCTGCCTTTCATGATCCATCATAAAACTACAGACAGGGTCTCACAAAGGAGGTCTGTGAAGCCTTGTGAACCTCAGCCCTTTTTCAAACTGCCTCCTTGTTACTCGGTCGCATTAGCTACCACGGAAGTTGCTTTGTGCCTGACACATACGGCACGTAAGCACCTGCTTATATTTAAATATAGAACAGGCTTAATGCAGTAAGACTATTCCCAGATTTGACACTAAGCATGTTCTTTAAAGCCTTGAGGGATAGAAGTCAACATTTACTTTTTAAGACATTCAAGGTGATTTCAAACAAAACACTGATTTTCTCCTGCCCATACTAATAAAAGTAATTAATTATAATTTAAATTGTTATCAGTGAAAAGCCTCTGAAGGAAATTGACTAATAGGAAGCAGTTAGACTTGGGCAACCTTGGAGGGCAACAGAGAACTGTACTAATGAATGAGCAGGGAGGCATAGGGAACAAATTTCTTCCTCAGGCTTTGTGCTGTGAGCAGTGACCACCCAATCTTCATGCTTTAATTCCTGTTGTCAGGCTACACCTGTAGTGAGAGATGTTCATATTATTTTACCTTTCTGCATCTTTCATAGAATGCTGCCTGACACTGTGTCTTCTGAGCAGCTGTAACCAGACAATCAACTCATATAGGCAACCCCAGGAGCCAGCCTGACACCTCTTAATTTTTTGTGTTGCAATAAAAAATACTGATGATGTCATCTACACTGCCCATCATTTCCCTCAGAAACACTAACTGCGAGTTGCAGGAACAATTTCTCACTTGGCAATGCCCAATCTCATCATCTAATATTTGCCATAACCCAGAGGCCTGCCAGCTGGCTCTGCACATTGCCTGCTGAGGCCACAGGACAACGATGCCTCCAGAAAGCTTTCCTTCCTTGGTGCTAGCAAGCCAAGTGTTCGC
>JANIJG010004734.1:0-10886 GCA_024611175.1 Megaceryle torquata | reverse complement strand
GCACAGAGGCAGCTCCTACTGATGTTGGGAGGTTTCTAAAAAGCAATTGTCCCATTTTGCAAAATCTCTGGGATTTGGATTTCTCCCTAAATGGAGGTAAATACAGACCATTTGAAATTTGCTACTAAAAAAACCCAAACCAAAACAACTCACAAACCCCAAAGCATTCCTTCCAAAGGGGCCTGACCAGAAGCAGAGATCCAGTTTCTGCAGGTTCATTGCCCTGCACCAGCACTGTCTCACATTGGTGCTGCAAACCCCAGTGCTCATCACCCCAGAGCTTGCACACCAGGACAAGTGCTGGGGAATATCACAGAAATGAAGTCCCACGTGTAGCCCATGCTTATGATGGCAGAACTGCTTCTGCTTATCTGCAGGCACTCTCTGGCACTCCTTGCACTGAGTACAGGCTCTGCAAAGGATACCACTTAAATACAGATCACTAATCCAGCCCATTCACCCACAACCACTGAGACTTACCAGACAGCAAATGTGTAAAAACATGTGTACTTACATCAGGATCCAGCTCTTCCAGTTCATTCTCTAACTTCCTGAGCTCCTCCTCTGTCAGAGCTCCAAGGATCTTGTCTTCATCCAGGTCTCGGTATTTTTCTAGCTCTTTTCTGTAAGACATCTTAGAGGAGTCTCGTGAATCTTGCTTTTATGCTGAAAGAGGACCTGAAATGAAAACATGAAGTGTAACGCTGAGTACGTGAAACATAACACTGCAGCCTGGCTGGCCTAGGAATGCTGATCACCACGGAGCTGCAGAAGATTTATGCTTAAAGCATTTCTGACTTTAAAGCCAGGTCAGACCACTTGATGTTCCCCCATCCATATCCTACATGCAAGGAACGGACCCTGATTATGAGAGTGGCACGAATTCAATAGCATATGGTCTCATCATGGACTCACAGGGCAGCACTGAGGAATTACTTTTTACAGAACCCTGTCTAGAGATGTCTTTCTCCAAGCAATACTAGCTGTAAACAAAGTCACTTAGGCATTTATTTCCTTGAAGGACAATAAACCACAAATCATGAAGTCTGCAGTCCTCATGCCCTTACAATCCCCCAGCAGGACCTCCCTGAACATGGCACTCCAGGTAACGTGGTCATCACAGATCTGTAATATGACAGTGCTCTGAGCCCTGCAAACCTCCATGAGGCTACAGCATCCACCACTCCTTCCCATGAATTAAAGCTGCAAGGAGATCAGGAAGTATTATTAACCCCTCGCGTACAGGAGGCTGACAGTTAAACATGCTGTTTAGTGACCCACCTTCCCCAAGGCAACACGTGTGTGCACTGCTGCAAGCTAAGCAGCTCATCTAAACCAACCCTTCAAGAAGAGCAGTGGGACTAACATAGTCAGTGACCTATCCGGGTAATCCCTGATGACCCAGGGGTTTGTCCCGTATCTCCTAATATAAAAAGCCACACACAGTCACATGCACGTAACTGGACCTCTGCCAGCTCTGTAGTAGACCTTCTATGAGGTCAAGTTGTTTAAAATATGCAGGTAGGTTAAAAATACACTCACTATAACACATAAGTGTACCCTACTCTGCTTTTTTTATGAAAACTCCATTCTGTTCTGTAGCATTGTCTGAATGGGTTTTTTTGTTTGTTTTTGGCTCAATTTTTGCAAAGGATAACAAACTCTAGATAATTAAAAATGGCTTTTCGCACAGTTCAAAAAAAGAAGTTTGCTATTCTCCCAAGTGACATTTACATTAAAATAAAAGCAAAATCTTTGCACTTTTCAAGGAGCCAAACATCTTTTGAGTTTCTATAAACAGTCTCTTTACAGCTTCCACAGAGCATCAGAGCCCTACCCCAAGTCACAGCTCTCAAGCTTTATTCTCAGGGCAGATCTTGCTCTTATGATTGTTCTTCATTAGCAGAGAAGTCTTTTTATACAACTCACAATGCAGCTGCTGTTTCACATAGGAAAATTATCTTTAGCTTGGTCACAAAAGGGCACATTAACGCACACACAGCTCGGCAGCAAGCCCTTAAATTTAGAGCTGTCATCTGGTCAGAAGTTTTGTTTCCCACTGGTGTGGTGGCAATTCCTGCATCACTCGCATTCCTGCCACTCACCACTCAGGTGGCGGAGTGCCAGGAGACAGTGCCTCCTTGTTTGGGGGAACAGCCCCCCAGGCTCCCACAGTCAAGAGTGGAGAGGGTAAAAAACAGCTTTTCATTGAGCTGGTTTGCTCCACATGGTGACAGTCAGCCTGCAGGCACTACGGTTGGGGGCAGCAGGATGGTGAAGGAGGAAGCATGGGCTATGGGTCTTGGTTCATTCAGCTAAGCGAGATGGTGGGTACTCCACTGCTCCTGTGCTTTACCAATCCCCTCCAGCAGTCAGGGCAAGACACCTTGAGATGAAGATCGATGTGCTGTGGCCACAGAACCACACACTAGTCAGGCTAGGAGCCACGTCCAGCAGCTCAGCCCCAGCAGGGCTGTCCTGGTCAGCATATAGAAAAGCAGAGCCTTTGTCATGATTACCCATGGACAAATGCTTGTTGTTACAGCAATTGTGATTACTCTGATGTGAGACATTCTACAAACACAGCCTGGGCCCCCGCTGCCACTGCAAGCTTAGATTGAAGTGCATGAATCATGACTAGTCTGTATTTGATACTCAGTTTTTAGTTTCGACTCTTCTGCTGTGGAAGGAGATGGAGCTAAGAGCAGGCAGCAAGGGAGGGCACAGCCCACCCCAAGCTGACAAATTCCCAGTAATGGCTTAAAAAGCCCACACATGCCATACACATGGCAATCCCTGTCTGGGCTACATGGGCACACCTACTGCAGGAGGCAGCCACAGCCCCTTCCAAGCAATCTGGAGTCTCCTGTGAGCGGCGGCTCGTACTGGGAACTGCGCAGCCTCTACAGGTCTGACCTTGTTGCTTCCTGCCAGAAGGACACAGACTGTCAGCTCTGAGAGGCCAAAGGCAGGACAGGACAGATGTCAGCGCGCACAGGCAACGCTTCTGGAAAATGCTTTGGGTTTCAAAGTATCTTGCAGAGATATGAAACCCAGGGCTGCATATAGCAAAGGCCCTGAGGGTTGAGGACAGGTGCAGAGCCTGCTGAAACACCCCTGAAATCCATGTGGGGAGAGTCTCTCTTGCTATGTACTGCAAGTGGAGCTGCCCTCACAGCCTCACTGGTGCAGTTGCATTGTGCCAAGGACTCGCACAGCTACTGCACAGAGTGAGTCTGGAGCACTGCCTGTGCCCACTGTGTCAGGACACTGAGTACCACTGCTCCTGTGCCCCCAGAATGAGCACTGTAGCTGCTAGCACAGACGCCAGGACCAGTACATTCACTGTCTCTCACTTATCTCTGCAGCCCAGGCCTCTTCTACCCTATCTTGCTAATGAGTGCTGGGAGAAAAAGCAAGTAGCCCACGCGCTGTAAATGGCAAGAGGGTTTTGACTGACAAAAATAAGCAATCAGGTAAATTCTGCCTCAGTGTAACTGTTCTCATTTCTAGAACGTGCTAAAACATCCACCACCACAACCAGCTCTCCCTGACATGTGCTAGGGTCCAAGAATGGTTTAACATGCATCCCTCCACACACATGAACTCCAAAAACATAACAGGATCCTCCAGCACAACTGCAGTATTATATTCCAGTTTTAAATCCATACACTGATGGACATTCAGGAGAGAGTTAACCCTAATTCACCACAAATCTTCTCCATCAGATCTTTTCTCAACACCTTGCTAAGATGGCAGCTTAGATTTCTTACTATTTTTCATTAAAACTACTCTCATACACTTTTCATACAATCAACGAGAAAAGTATCACAAAAAAATGTAAACCTAATATAGAGCAGCTACACAAGACTGACACTATTACAACTTTAAATCCTTGAAAAAATGAAATTCCTATTGACTACCAAGACAGCACACTATTAGGTCTCATAGTCCAAAGTATTCTTCAGACACATGAGAAGAGAGCCCAGGCACTTGCACTTGGTAAGTCTGAAGAGCACACAAGTTGGTATACATCAAAACCATTAAAAAGGTTCAAGAAGAAAAATGAAATTGGATGGGAGATGAAAATACATCACAGGTCATCTAAAGGGAAGACTGTTCCTATCAAGAATATAGAAGAAAAAAAAAAAATAAAAGGTCAACATTTGTGATTATGAGGGAGATGGAATACTTTTCTGAAGAATCCAAAACTGCTAAACAAACAAATGGATGCTATAGAACAAGTGAAAGTGAAAAGCATCCCGTACAACACTGGAAATAGGACTTTCACTGCTGTGCACTGATATGGTCCTGTTGCAGCACTGTGCCCTGTCTGGGGCACCAAAACCTTCTTGTGCAGCAATGACCTCCACCCAGGGAGCCAACGGAGACCTGGGAAGGTGGCCCACATGGAATCACTGTGTTGCATCCACAGAGGGGAGCAGGCATGGGGACAGGGTCATGCTCCGCAGTTGGGTAAGCAGGGGGGGCCAGAGCAGGGCAGTAATGGGCTCAGGCTGCAACAGGCTGCTCAGGGAGGCTGCAGAGTGGCACAGGCACTGCCAAATCAGAGGATGTGCAGGATCATCCCTCAGTGCTCTGACTACCCCAGGAAAATGAACAACCAGGAAAGCAGAATTGGGTAGACCATCAGAACCACCAGTGAGCAGAACAAATTCCAAGAAAACACAAAAATGTCATGGAGAAAACACAAAGACTGATTTCCCCTGGGTGCTACGTCAGTCTGTGTGACAGTGGCCTTGTGCACATTCAGGCTGGGAAACCCAGCCTCCAACTGCACAACCTCCCACGTGCCCACAGCAGGAAAACATGGAAAGACCTCTTCTTCTCATACATACATGGGGTGAAAGAGCAACTAACCCCAGCAAAGACACAGGGCTTTTCAGTGACAAATTCTGTTACCAGTCCAAGTACCCACATGTCAGCATTTCGTGGCAGGCTGCTGCACGTGGAAGTGTTTGGTGCATACCGACTCACCAGGAAAAGGCAGAGGACAGGAACTCTGTGTACTCTGTCCCTGGACAAGGGCCACAGCTGCAAAAATAATATCCCCCACCCAACACAACCCTCAAATCTTTAAGGAAACTTTTTCAGTGCTTAGAAATAAGAAAGCAGACCAAGGGGTTGGTTCTGAGGTAAGGAGGTGGCCATCTAGCATCACTAGCATAGGTATCGATGATTCTTGGAGAAAGTGCCAAGTTTGAAGGCAGCAGGCTATTCATGATGGAAATTGTTTTTAAGCAACACCATCAGCAGCAGTTAACCTCAGGAAGGATAGCCTGTCTCAAGAACAGTTCATATTTAACTCCTGTAGGGTTTTGATTTGTGAGGTTTTTTTCATAGCTTAGGTATAAACCTGAGTCAAAGTTCAGAGCTATTATTTTTACAGTATACAAATAACAAACCAATGTCAACCAACCTTTCTGTAGTTGCTACAATTTCTCTTTTCTTTTCTTTGACTTTTAGTGTATCTTTAAAGATAAACATCAAGGGTTTTTTTGAGAAACTATACATACCTCAAGTGACCATCTGCTATAAACTCAAGAGAAATTAACTACTTTCTGTGCATACATACATTTTGACCTCAGTGATCACCCAGGTGTAAATCTAAGGTGCATGCTGCGCAGGTGAGAGAAGCAAATCAGCTCCAGCTGGCTTCCTAAGTGAAGACTGCATTTTTATGTAGCCTCTCAGTCCTCTGATAGATCTTAAAGCCATTCACTAACTCCAAGGAAATCTCACACAAGACTCAAAAACCTAATTCGTTCCAAGCTGCACATGTGTGCAAAGGGTCCGTCAGCACATTTGTAACATGGAGCACACCTAGGCATCTCTTTTGGGTGACAGACAGGAGATGAACTGAGGTATTTGCAGGGAGGTCCAGGGGAAGGGGGGCATACCAGAAGCACTTGTGAGAAGGGGGAGCCAGACACAGCTGGGATGAAGGGATGAAGGACATCAATCTGCTTGGGTGCTGGTGAGCAAGAGCCTGACTCTACAACCATCCTGTTGTTTGAGTCACTAAGCACCCCAACATCACCAGTTCCCCAGAATTTCAAGAAGGGACCAACCAGCAAATCAGATCAGGATACAATAACAACAGAGATAAAGATGCACTTCAGCTCCTTCTGAGACCACATGTAAAAATGTGAGTCTATGCAAATTTTGCAACACCCAGTAGGAAATCAGAGCAGAGCACAGGGTGAGCTGGATCCGTCCCCAGTGTCATCACACAGCCTCATGCATCTAAACTCATAACTGCTGGGTGCTTCCTATCACTACTTAGCCTACCAGAACAGAAGTAACTGCAGGTGTTCAGGAATGCTCTCCTCTCAGCACACAGGTACAAATGTAACACCTGGAGCCAGTGGTCCCTCCTCTGACAGACACAGTGAGACCCAAGCAGTGGCCATGCACATGACCACATGCTCCACATTTGTGGTACAGGCATGCAGAAGCTTGCCCCACTTTGTTCTCAGTAAACATCAAGTCTTTGGATTGGAGAAATGAAAGGAAGATAAATATCTAAAGCCAGTCCTTTTAAGGGAATGGTCTCCTGCACATTTTTTGGTTTTTATGCTGATCTTATTTTCTCAGCCAGAGAGGAAAGCACTTTTTTAACAAGCTATAAGCACAGACCCAGGCTTCATCATCAAGTGCTTTTGGGTCTGCTTGGGCTCTGCATCACCACCTTGAACGTACAAGATGTTGGAACATCTTGTTAAAGCCACAGTATGCTTCCTATAGACTCCGCACTGGACTTGCAGTACAAGCTGCAATAGAAAGCATCTAGCTGGGAAGTCCATGGAGGTGGGTATTCCCCTCTGCTTAGCATCACTGGTGCTGCAGTGGGATGCTGCAGCCAGTTTACTCCCCATTGGTAGAATATAGGTCTTGACAAGCTGAAGAGATTCCAGTGCATGGCCATCAGAACTGTCAGGAAGCTGTGACACAGAAGATGAGGGAAGAAACACAGGTAACAAGACTTCTTCAGCCTCAACAGGGAAGGCTGCAGCAGGATCTAATTGCAGTCGGTCATCTGCTGCTTAAACAGAAAGGGTTTCTAGAGAAGACAGGAACAGCCTTTCCTCAGAGGTGCACAGAAAGACATGGGACAATGGGAACAAGTTCTGGCAAGGGGAAAACTCCCTGATGCAAGAGTGGTGCAGCCCTTGGACTGTGACCAGAGAAGTGGTGGATCTCCATCCTTGGATATTTGATGTTCAAGTGGGAAAGGCCGTGGGCAACCTTACCTAGCTCTGGGGCTAGGCCTGCTTAGAGGAGGACACTGGACTACAAACTTTCAGAGGTCCTTTCCCATCTAAACTTTCTATGACTTGGTCTCAGAAGCATACACAGGTCTGTACAACTGTCCAGGTTCCTCCTCTGAATGACAGGTGATTACACAGGAGGGGAAGCGAGCTCCAGGTTGATCCCCTATGTTGCAGAAAAACTTGTTTTCTGCACTCAATTTAAGCAGGTGAAGCAAAGTCCTCACTGCTGTGATTTGAGTTTGAATTGTGATTCTAGTTCAACACATGAGGGTTTAGCTGCCTTCCCCTGAAACAAACTGTTAAACCATCTTGAGCTCAGATACGGTTGAAAGACACCTTGGTTAGATCCCTTGCTTCTGCAGCATGACAGTGAGTCACTCAGCCTTCAGGAGACCATCACAGTATCTTGCTCTGTAGCCTTTCTCATGCAGAAAAGCCCTCTTGCAGCTTGCAGAGTAGCAAAGCATCATCTTGAACGATTCTCAATAAAATACAAAGCATACAAAGTAGTTGATGGCCCCAGCCTCTCTGAGCAAGCAGTGCCCATTAGGCGTATCTTCATCCCTTAGCCTTTCAGCTGCAGAGCTAGGCAGTGCCGACATATTCATGCCCTGGATGAGATGAGTGGACAGAAAAAGACAGGGGATGCTCTAGACAGTGAGAAGCTCTATCACGTCAAATGCAAAAAGCAGAGCTCCATACCCTTATTGCCCCAGGCAAGCTAAACATCAACTAGAAAGACTAAGGCCTTCTCAGCCTCCCTCCAAGAGGCTCATGCCTACTGAAGCCCAACTGTGAATCTGCTGTCCTTTCAGGAAACTCAGGCTTCCCCAAGGAAGATCTGGATTTTCTCTGCACTTTATTTTTTCAATAAAAAACTCTCAACCAGGAGCCATTAACCGAAGACACACTTAAATTCATACTTGAAAAGAAATATCTGGAAGGAGGAATTTTGGATCTACCAAAGCACCTCGTGACTTCTGCCTCTCTACATGACATCCTGACAATGCAAAACATATGCTATCTGGAGTTATTGTCACCACCCAGAACCCAACAGCAATGAAGTTCAGTATGCCATAAACAGCTTAGTGACGATGCTGCTTCACTCTCATGGGGATCCTCATGGCAGGGCAGACATTCTCATCCTTGTACCTGACAGCTCCAGAGCAAAGGGCATGTTGTTTGAGGTTCTGTACACACTAGAGAAAGCTCCCTGTGCCCGAACAAAGTGACCTCTCCATTCATTCACTGGTGCTGAGGGAAGTTTTAGGCTGGTTGCACTCTCCTGGAACTTTCTCTCAGCTTGCATGCCAGGAGCAGCAGCTTACCCAGCTCCTAGCCTGATAGTCAGAAACTGCCTGTACTTCCTGGCCCTCCTCCCCTCAACATTTCTGCAGCCTGCAAGCCACACAATTCAATACTGGCTCTTACCAAGAGATCCTCAGGGCCATCCAGCAACAGGTGACCAGACAACATGTAACAGAGCCAAACTCTGCCAAAGCCCAAATACAAACCATCCCATCTTCATCTCCTCTTTACATATTTTTAAGGCACACACTTTTAAACACAGTTATGTGTTCTATTTTTGGTGAGGTTCTCTCATGCACTTGGCATGTACTTAATTGCTTAAGTAGTAATCCCTCTGAAAAGCGCATGGGCACACTTGAGTCATTGGTGACACCATGCACTCAGTTCCTGCTCTGTAACTTGAACCTGTCCACTTGAAAACTTGCCTGAACTTCTGTTAGTCCTCAGACAGGTTCCTGCTTCTCCGGCACAACCTAGCTGCAGGGAGCAGCTGAACCTAACGGAAGCCACACAAACATAGGAGCAGAAACACTCCTGTACTGAACTGGGAAGTGCCCTTGACCCTTTGATGGCAATGGCAATGTCCTGTAAAACAGAGACCCTGAAAGACTGCGCAGGGCAAAGCACAGTGATCTGTTAGTAACACACCTGTGTCTGCATGGTCTTGATCCCACCCCACTACTAGTGCGGCTGAAGCAGAGGAAGTGAAAGCAAAATGCTCCATCAAGGTGCAGTTATTAAGTCTTAGATAGGTTGATGCTTAATAAACACCAGAGCAAAATGAGTCCTGTTCCAGCAGCAATAAGCATGTGGTGTATGCTGTGCACCAAAAATGAACGAGACATTTAACGAAGGGGGGACTCCCACACAATATTCCAAGGCCTGAAGAAACAAAGGTACCACCTCCAGAGCTACTAAACTGCATAGGAACAGGATAAAGCTCTGCAGAAGCACTGCTGTAGCCTTATTTCCATGCTTCTCCCAGGGCACCTGCTACTGGCTGCTGCCAGACACAGTATCCTGGGATGGGCAGACTTTGGACTGACCCAGGACAGCCTCTGATATGTATGTTTATCATTCACCATGAATGAGTAGGAAGAATACTTTGCCAGAAGGGTGATGCAGCTCTGAGACATAGCACCAGGGAAGTGGGATCTCCATCTTTGGGGGTTTCTAGAGAGAGGCCATATGAAGCCAAAACCTCCCTGGCTGAGGAGAGATCTGTTGTGAGCTGGGGATGGACTAGAGAACAGCTGAGCCACCAGCAGTGCTGGATCCTGTGACAAAAAACATGTGACATGGAGCCATGGAACACAATTTTTATCCCATGTTTCTTCCAAGAGTTGAGTAATTTACAAAGTAAACACTTTGACTACAACTCTTGGTATAGAATAGGGAAGAGAAGACAGAGGCTTCCTAGCTCATGATTTGCAAATGGTTGTCAACTACAAAGGAAAAAAAAAAATAATCAGAAAGCAGATCCCAGCCTCTTCCCCTAGTGCCGCACTGGGCTTTCACAAAAACTCCACAAGCCTGGAAAACAGTGTAGGAGCAACCAGAAAAATAAATTAATATGCAAACAGTTACACATTTAGCAACAGGGGACAGATAATTTTTCTGAAAACATAATTCAGAATCTGTTGAAAAGATAAATCCAGCTGTTCTTTGGATGAATGAAAGTGTAACAGTGGCAAAGGAAATCAGTAATGAGATAGACCAGGCTGTCTCCAGAGCTGTTTGACTTTCCCAAATACAGCAAGCAGAAGGAGAGGCAGCAACATATTCCCAATATTAAGCAAAATTATAACAGATCATCACAGCTAAGAAGTATGCAGTGGAAAGAACAAGACAAGTCAGGCTGGAAAATAAAGTAATGCTGAAGGGGGGGTGGGGGGAAGACCTGACAGGGTGAAAACAAGAGACTTTGACATGAGCAGCAGTGAGGACACAATGCAGTCTGCTTGTTGGAATACCTAAATGCACAAACATTAGGGCAACAGGTACAGAAGCTGTCAAGAGAGAACAGTGCAGGCTCTTCTGCGCCACTATAAAAGATGTTTTGGCTCTAGGCACTGCAGTGCCAGAAGACAGTGCTTTGCTTTAGTGTTGTAGCTCCGTTCCTTTTTCCAAAAAGACAAGGGATGAAAGCTTCACTACCATAACCTGAAGTAAGGCTTGAAACCTCAAAAGCTTGTCCAGTACTTATCAGCTAGTCTGAGAGGAGGTGCCAGCTCTTGGCACACCTCTTGTGTCTTTGATGAGAAGCAAGGAAATAATTTTTCT
>JANIJG010004733.1:11219-30592 GCA_024611175.1 Megaceryle torquata | reverse complement strand
GAAGGCGAACACTACGGGGAGAAGTAAGGGGGCGAGAGCGGGCGGCGGGGGGGGGGGGAAGGAAAGGTGGTTCTATAAAACTTTGTAATGCCAGCATAAAGAATAATCAAATCAGAGTTGCTTCTTGACTGCTCTTAATATTTGCAAACTAGATCATACCCATTTCCTGAAACTTCTAGCTACTGGGCAGAGAAGAAAAACAGATTAAAATGGCTTATACTTACAGTCCAACATCCCTTGTTGAATGGAAGTATTTAACAGCATCATTGCAGTAGCAGCATCAATATCAGATTCTGTGAAGGAGAAGGAGCAAAACGTTAAATCTCAGGTAAGCCTGACAAAATGAGGTCCCTACAACATGTCAAGAATATTGTCCTAAAGAGCAGGGTGGGGTGGGAACTGTATGAATTCAGACCAAGCATGACTCTTACACTGTGCATTATGGTTACAGAACAGTCTTGTACCTTAATCATAATACTCAAAAGCTGAATTCTCACATTGCTCCTACCAAAGCTGAAGCCAAGAACTGGTGCCATTAATCAGACAGTCAGATGACTATGCTGTTGCTATAAGTTTCAACAAGCGGCTTTTGTTTGTACCAGCTGAGAAAGAAAGATTACACACATGGCACAGCAAAGCACCTCAGGAACTTCATACCCTGGTTATGTGGATGTGCAAGGCTGAGAAGGAACGTGCCTGTTAACGCAGAACTAATTCAGCACAGCTCGCTCCTCCAGCGGTGTTTTTCACACTAACAAGTCAAATGGAAGAAACTGAGAAGACGAGGAGGGAAAGGGCACTGAGCTGCTCGATCTAGAAAGCGTGGGGATCTAAATAATAAATAGGCACTTAAAGAAGGTTTAGGTGAACTGTGGTGCTTTTAGCTATAGTAAAAACTACCATGATCAGAAAGTGAAATATTCCCATTCCTTACTTGCCATCACAGACATTTTATCTTGACTTCTAATGCTGGTGTACAAGCACCACCTTGTTAAAATGACAAGCTGTTGGAGGCATTAATGTAACAGAATTACTACCTGCAAAGAGCATTTCTGCATCTCAGTACCCCCAAAGAACAAGGAGAGACACTTTTGCATCAACTTCTTAGTAGCACTTTGTCACCTTTAATGTGCTTCAGCTTCATTTGTGATTGCTCTCCTGGATAGAGCAGTATTACCCAAATTTATGTTTCCCTAACAGAATGGCTGAGGAAGCACCTTATTACAAGGAATCCTTTCATCTGCACAACAGCTGCCTTGGGTGACCTTGGGAACACTAATGGCTTGCCTTTAATGCCAGGGAGATGCTGAACAGGTTCTCTGAGATGCAGAAATTAAACAAGAGCAGATAGATGTCATTATTTCAGCACCTCCGGTGTAGCAAATTGGAATAGTTAGCATCAGACTGGCAATTTCCAAACCTGTCACAGGACACACCAGCAAAATCATTAAGTGGACGGTGATTTCTTCTATTCTCTAACAAGCCCTGAGAATCACAGATCTAGCAGCCCTGCAGCAGCCAGCCAGCCAAGGATGCTTCTTTGCCACATGGGTACCACCACAGAACCTCTGTCTGGATGGACTGTAACTATCATCTCTGGACCAGGCAGCTGCTTGGTCTCTAAAAAGCCTTGGATTTGCTGCCTAACCAATGTTTCTGGTTTGTGGATGAAAACTAAAAGTGACCTTCTTGACAGAGAAACCAGAGCTGGTTGTCTGCTATGCTGCTCAAGTCCTACTATCTCGGTGGCCCTTCTTATCCTTTTGAAAGAGCTTTAAGGGCACTCCTCTACAGCAAATTAACAGATGCTCACTTCTCCTTGGAATCACCCCCTTAAAAAATTGAGCACAATTTGCAATTCAGCACTTTAAAAAAAATATATATACATATATATATATTTTTGATGAGGGCAAGCCTTCAGTGTATTAAGCTTTAGTAGTGAGGTGCAAGACCAGTGCTCAACAGGCTTCTTTAGAAAAAAATGCTGCCTAGCTGTCTCCTGGTACCAAGGCCCACTAAAATGTTTTAAAATGAAGAAATTTTTTTTTAAGTGCATATGGCAAAATGAAGCAACTATCTTCTGTTCAAAAGCTGTTGTTAATTCTATTTGCATTTCACTGTTGATGAAAAACAGATTTCAATCTTAAATTAATTTTTCTTTTTTTAATCTAAATCTGTCTGGCTGATTTTCCTTGTGGAAAGCAAATGTAAAAATCCCTAGGACAGAACTATGACCAAGTCCTTGTTACTCTAATGCTTGTTAAAACCTGTAAGACCAGGTAGATCCCAGTGAGCATAGGAAAGGGACACCAGAAAGACAAGCAATGCTGCACTTCAGCAGCAATTCCCTGAAAATAAACAGCAACTGCCCCCACCCAATGCCTACATTCTTTCTAGGTAGCAATACCACTTTGTTGGGTTTTTTTCCTGCTACAAAAGCACGAGCGTAGCTACATTGACATCCCCTGCTCATCTTGCACACTGCTGCCAGTGCCTAGCCCACCGCTCCGGCAGGTCTGCAAGTGCCAAACTGCCCTAAGGGTGGTGCCAGATGCTACAGGGACCACCAGGAGTGACGGGCACCTTCCGAAACATCATCTAGACAACTATGTTTAACTTGCTACTGAGACCCTGTCACAGCTAGAAGAGATCACTTACTCACATTAATATCCTGAGCATGACTTGGTCTGATCCAATCTTTCTCCACCAAGTTTTGGTGACTATATGAAAGTAACTTTTATACAACTGAAAAGCTTTTGGTTGTGGACATGACTTGTTTTCTTCTGCACCCACTGTTACTAGCACAGGAAAGACAAAGGAATATAAAACTTCACTGAGGAGCAGCACTGCACCCTACAGTATCAAGACCTGTATTCAAAGTCCATATATTAAACCCAGCTCATTTCCCCTCTTCCAGGACTTAAAATTAAAATTTTGCAATTTTTAAGGTGATACCTTAAACTAAACAGACACCACAAGGCTATTCTGTTAACAGGATTAATATCCAGAACTTAGGTCTTCCTGCATAACTACACTGGCAGTAACACCAGCTTGTGCCCAACTTTTTGGCAAGTGAAAAGTACCACATGGATGTGAAATGCTCATCTGAAGTGCACTCACTGTGCCACAATCCTCTGCAAATCTTATCATGCTCTCCCACCCACCTGTATCAAACAGCCAACTCAAAGGGATTTCTGCCACCCTATCACACAAGTTTTATACATTAAAATTTGCTGTCTTTTTTCTTTTCCTCAGTTCTTGGTAACCTATAAAAGCAGTGCAGAGATACATAGCTTTCAGATTTATTTTCTACTGAGCTATTCATTCTTTAAGTAGGTGATATTTGGGAATGATGTTTTCTGCTAAATTCCTTGCTGACAGAACAGGATGGCCCCTAATATACCTTGAAATTCATCTTATGGATTTAAGCTTAATACACAAGCGGCTAATATAATAAGCATGTGTTCTACTACATCAGATTTTTTTTCAGAGCAGATCCATGCACAACGTCAGCTGGGCTTGAGTAGATGCTTACAACTAAAACCAGGAGAGCAGAGTGGAAGAAAATTAAATGTTTACCTTTGAGAGATCGGCCATGATTCTGCTGAAGGACTGAAGTCAAGTAGTGAGGGGATGTTGACCTACTGAAAAGAAATTCGATGGGTCAAAGCCAAGCCCTACTTAAGCCAAATGATTTTTATTAAGTATAGTAGATACAATTCTATGATCATAGCAAGGTAAAAACAAAACCAACCCTATCCTGAGAGTTTGTTGGGCAAGCAATTTCTGTTGCCCTCAGGAGATGGCTTGACACATTGGTTGATGGTTTATGTAGCATTATAAACCATCAGCAGCATCTGGAAAACACCTCCAAACACACACATTAAGCAAAAGTCTTGTTGGTAAGAGATATTAACTTCTACATATTTTATGTTACTGCCTAAAGGCTGGACTTCAAACAAAGGTGTGTATTTTTTAGTAAGTAAAACCTATGCATGAACAAAACATTAGCTTATGCAGGGATGCGTAGAGCCCAGGAGCAACAGAATAGGTAAGGACCAGATGTGTCCATCTGCTCTTCAAAACAGTAGTGGGAGATTAACAAAAATGAAAGGTAGTGGCATGCAAAAAGCTGGAAAAGAATAATAAATAAATAATAAACCAAACGAAGATATCTGCTGATTTTAAAGTTATCTGATTTAGAAGTTACCTTTTACACCTGACAAAATACCACTAAATACCTTGCAGAATAAAGGGCAAGTTAAAGCTTTCACATGGTTTTCTACTACACACTCAGTCCTAATGATTCAGTTCATTATAAATATACTAGTGAACAGTTAGAAATGAACACAACAGAAATAGCACATGACCATTAAAATTGCATGAAACATCCCAGTGCACATCTTTTATAGTATGACTGGAAGAATCTGAAGGGAATTTTCAAGCCCAACCTATAACAGCAACCTCATGGGATTAATGGGGCGATTTCTACCATGAAGGTGTGTTTATCTTTTATGCTTATAACATTTAGGCAGCTCTATTTTCCAAAATAAGGCACAACCACAGATGCCCCCCAAAATCACAAAGCCTGCTAAGTGCTTAACACTTTTTTTTAAATTACTTGCCTAGATCATTAATTAAAACCCAAACAATTACTTCCATTTCTAAAATGCCTCTTTAAATCTAAAATCTTCATTCTTTAAGTTGAATTTTGAAGAAAATATTTTTCAGTGGTCACTAGCCAGTGCTGTGGATGCACACATCTCAACAACCCTGAAATCAGCTACTCTGCTCATCTGTTAATATGCAAAACTTGAGTTCAGCATCTGGTATGCTTTCTTCTAGAGGTGACAGGAGCACAAAGAGAACAGATCCAAAAATGGGGGAAATAATTTAAAAATAATAATAATTAAAAAAATGTCACAAGGAAAGCAATGGACCCAGCCCAACAAGGCTGGCTCTGCAGTCTGCAGGTAAATTGTACAGAGAGATGTTAAATATCATCAGCCTTTTGCCTGAGCTCAGATCCTTCAAGAATTGTATCCACATAGAGCTCTCCTAGAGCAAATTAATGCTTGGTATTGATTAAGACAAGCTATGCACACACATAAGGTATTTGCAAGATGAGGACCCTGAGCATCCCCAGAGCCCAGGGCTGCAACACACTGTAGTACTGGAAACAAACTAAACAAGCTGTGCAGAAATAAAACATGCCAGCAATGCCAATCATCTATGATAATACAAGTGGCGATATAACTAGACACAGATTACAGTCTTGGAAAGCTCCTGCTTCAAGTAACACCTGAAATTTTATGTTAAAATCCTGATGAATGATAGGTATGCTCACCCCAAACACACTGTAAAATAACTCTGAACACTAGCCCTCCCACGAAGAAATGCAGAGACTCTTGCAGTGGAATTCCAGCATCACTGGAATAGGTAGATAAATTTGGACAGCCCTTCCAGCCTCTTTCCAGCTGTACCTCCACGCTTTCTCTCTCTTAACACACAAGGCAGCCCCTTGGGGGTCCCTCCCCAAAATCAGGCCAGAATCTAAGCATTTTTAAACATGGAAGAGGAAAGAAGAAAAAAAAAAAATCTGGTTTTCTGTGTACAACTAAAAGTCATACAAATGTTGGGGTTTTTTTTATTATTAAAGGAAAATAGACCAGCTTTCATTAGGGAGAAGTTTAGTATCAAAATGTTGGTTTTATTTTGTTGTCTTTATAAATACAAGCACTGCAAAACCCTTCACATATTGAAGTCAGTGGGAATTTTGCTATGTGGCTTCATTAGGACCAGGATTTCCTTGTATTTGTTATTGCTGGCAAGTGTGACTAGTCCTTCACCGACGGAAAAATAAGGTTACTGAAAATAACAGCTTCAAACTGAAGTCATGAGCTTGAAAGTACTTGAGCATTCAGATAAAATCTCTCCTTCACTACACTTAATTCCAATCTGTTGTATTTATACAAGCTAGGTAAATCATACTTCAGTGCTGGTATTGTTGGACTAATCTTGAAGACCTTGGAAATACTAAAAGCTTAACAGATCAAGGCTCTGAACAACCTGCCCTTGGTGGAGTCTGTCTTGATCCTCTGCTCCTCTAGATGGACAGACAACATCCCAAGGTCCCCTTCCATCTGTATTATTCTCTAAATTTTAAAGTTTGACTATGTTAACATAGATAGGGTATTAAGAAAGCTTTCAAGGACCAAACCTTCACTTGAGTTGTACTGAGAAACAGAAGTCCATGTCCTTATGTAGAAACATTAAAGCCTGTACAAGCATTATCATCCAAATTGGTATCAGTCCAATTACAGTAGTTTCAATAATCTTTGTTCCCATAAACCAAAATCTGACAGTACCACCAACCATCTCATACTTTCTAATTTGACTACTTAATACTTAAAACGCTTCAGGGTAATGTTCCCATTCCAGCAGAAAGCTGGAAAACAGGACACCTGCTTGTTCAAACCCAAGATGACCCTTTATGGGTCAAGATGGCTGGAAGATCAGAGACCACCATTACATCTTGTAGGTTACAAGCAAACTGGAAAAGCTAATGCCACACAAATCTTCAGCTGCTGACAGACAACTGAGGCTTGCACAAGGGTGCCAGCTCCTGGGGTCAACATCCTGTTGGACCCTGTCTACTCAGTTATCGGTTTTACATCCTGCCTCAGTAATCCCAGTTCTTCCTGTTTGTTAAGGAAACTTGGAGTAAGGTTAAGACATAGGACAATGTGCAGAGACCTTAATTATGCCTTATCTCACCCAAATTCTTTGCTGAACTAGATAAACTGGCCACGTGCCTACCTAAGAACTGAGCTCAACAACAGCAACGCATTCCTCCTTGCTTTCTGCCCTCCTCCTCCTCCTCTCCGTCCCACCCCTATAGGCTGACCCAGCTGCTGTTCCTCTTCCTTCTACTGAGCACCCACGATGCTGACTTCAAATTCTCAAAAAAAATCTATTACCTAATCTTAAAATGTGTCAGATGAGGAAGCCCTGATTTCAGAAGTCTTGCATGCTCTGCCTCAGAGTACCTTTATGGTAAAGGCTGTTCTTCCCTTCCTTGCTACAAAATGCTTTTAGCAGCCTCAGAGAAAAACATCCCTCTCTTAGACCAGCCTCTCTAAGCACTTCAGACTGCAGAAAAGTTGATTGGTTTTGACAACAGCATAGAATATGTACATTTTATATCCAGATGAGTGACTTACAGGAGAAGACACACACCTCCTTCTGAGCTAGCAGCACCAGGTACCCTAGATCAGTCCCGGTGAACTGTGCTTGAAGAAGGATTTTGCTCCAGTTCCCAGGACTGCCTGCCCTCCAGAGAAACAAGGCTCACCAGTAAGCACCCAACACAGCCCCAACTTTCTTCTTTTAAACTCTCCCACAAAGATGACTTGGACACAAATCCCAGACCTGCTGTCTGGGAAGCCTGAGATCATTACACCTCCCCACCTTGTCTAGTCAGTCTCAACCTAATAATCACCAGTCAAATTCTTCTCTCGTGTGGCAGCTGGTAACAACACATCAACATCCACACCACCATTTCCTCTTCTAGTTGGAATAACATAACCAGATGAGAAATTTCACCTACCTTGGTGGTGATGCTGGAGGTGTATAAAACGCAAGTGCTGAGGGAAAAGGCTGCTTTTTCAGTGCTTGGACAAGATTAGGTTTATATTCTGGGTCAACACACCATAAAGAACCTTTTCCATTCACCTGCAAGAAAGAATTACTGCAAATTAGAAAATCCAGGGGCCAGGCTGTTACAGTAATTTCCAATTTAATATTCCCAAGATGCAGCACCGTGCAATGACGTAGGCATCCACCGCTGTACATTATCTTCAGGCAACTCCATCACCTGCATGGAAAGATGATGCTCCCAAACTGAGCAGATGGTCCCAAGACCCTCGTTATATGGTGTGGAAGCACCCCTACTGCAGCTTAGGATAGCGCCTCCAAAGTCCCTTCTCTAAAGCCTCATTTCAATTCCTGTTTGTCCACAGAAAGCTGTAAACCTTATTTTAACACTTGGTAAATACAGCTGCGATTTTCAGGGTCTGTCCAGGCATCAGTGAATTGATCAGCAGTCTTTTGATTAACAGGTTTCTAAGTAAGAAACCAAAGCACCTTCGCTTAGATATGGTTACATTTGATACGTCAAAAGTTAGGCAAGTAGGCTTAGCACCTCCTGATCCTCTCAAGGTTTCTTCATATATTTAAAATATAAAGGAAAAAAATGTTTTTCAAGCCTGCTAGTTCTTGTAACACAAAGCAGAAAATTAAATATGAAAAGTCTAAACAATTGTACAATCACTGACCTGATAAATCAGCTAACAGCTCTGCAGGTAATAGCACTGTGGTTTTTCTGAGACACAGGTGTTACAGGAGTGCTCATGGGGGGGGGGGGGAAGTCTCAAAGCAGAAACCTAAGCACCTCCTGCAAGCCGACTGAGGCCAGCTGGCCTCCTCCTGCCAGTATCAAGTGGGTATTAATAGCATTTTATGGGTGAATACTCCATGACTTACTTAAGACTAAGAAGGACCCACAAAAGCATGGTCTGTGGTCATACTTCAAGTCATGGGGCTTTTCCTGAAAAGTGGAAATAGTTTGCTATCAATAGTGAAAAATCAAATGAGGGAGAGCTCCAACTGAGAAAGAGAGAGGCTGCTCTGTAATTTTAGTTGAAGCCACTGTCTTTCATAAAAGTCTCTGAGCTGCAGCATCTCTTGGAGTTATTTATTTATTTTTACATTAATCTTTCCTATACTCATCTTTCCATGCTAAAACTGTGCATAGCTTCTAAGATACAAATCAAGAAGCTTACCTTTAAACAGCCATGGTGGCTGGCATGACAATTTAGCCAACTAGGTACTAGAAGGGAGTATCCTCCCAGCTGGCTCCACCCATCCTCTCAGTGACAGACTAATACCCTGATCCTTTTCCTGCACCTCTCCCAGACCCAGATTCTTTCCCCAGCATCCTAAACCTGCCCAATTTTGGGTTTGTTGGGGTTTATTTATGTTCTCCCTTTGGTAGCTTTGAGGCTGTTGCCCTCAGGGCGCAGTGGAAACTCGCCTGACCAGCAAACCAACTGTTCTACACTGGTTTATCTTCTACTTCTAGGCAAGCTCTTCCACATGACACCTAATTCAGTTCTGCTGAGACCTGCAGCTAGAATGGGGTTAATTTCCCCATTTCATCTTCCTAACCACCAGCTTGCTGCCCTGACAACATAACACAAGGATTTTGGGTGGGTATTGCAACAGTGAGCTGAACCTGGGCACACCCTGAAGCCATAGAGATGCTCAAGCCAATGCATGATGCAACAAACTGGGTGACTACTTCCTTGGGTAGCTAGATTGGGTTACATGTTATGTGAAACCACACTTCCACCCATCAGTACTTCTACTAAAAGCAGACACAGAGCAAAAGAGATGATGCCCATGGGGCTGCTCGCATGCCTGGTTTCACTCGTGTCTGCTGCTTAGCAAAGACCCAGGGCAGAAATCCAGCACGGGTCTGAAGTCAGTGTCACACTTTAAGGAAAAGCCTCTACAACTGGAGCTGGAAGTCCCACAGAAAACAAGACACATCCAGCTTGAAAACAATGCAGCAATCTAACCACAGCAATAAAACAGACCTTGCTGTTTCTACTAGCAAAGACCAAGCCTAAGACAATCTAAAATGCTAAAGTGACTTTTGAGGTTAGTATTTCACATCAACAGTGGGGCAACTGTTGATATGTCAGCTGACACGTAGGTGTAACTTCTATTTAACATCCAGAGAAATGTCCCTGCAGAGTCAGCACAGAGCAGCCACCAGACTGTTTTGGCTCTGCGAGGCAGTCATATTGTTCTGAGCTTATTTTTTGGCCTATCATCTTTTCTGCCTCTCTCTAATGTTTCTAATTTGACTTGCAGGAATTTATCTAGGAAAATAAAGGAAGAAATTCCTATGTTTTGAAGCATTTGGGCTATTTTGTAAAGACAGCAACTTTCTAGCCCCCAGCATTTTGGGTCTTGATTACAGCATCACAGGTTGGAAACAAGCTGCCCCCCATGGTGCACCCTTGTCCTTTACCAACACCCAGCTGCAGTCCCTCCTCTGCTAGCAGAGAAGTATGATTAGCAACCATGGCCAGTCGAGTGAGGAAAGCTCATGAAGCAACAGAAGCAGAGCAACTCAGCTGGCACTGGTGGCTTGGGCTTCCTGCAGAGGCAGACACCTGTCCCTGTGCTACAAAAAGCCCTCCATGAGCTTCAGCCCTGGGCAGCAGCCCCAGCTCCGCTGGATATGGTCAATTCTCACCAGCTGCTTCCACTTGAGCTAGGTGAACCACTGGAAATGTGCGTGTGCATGGAGGTTTATCAGATAATGGACATCTCTCTCCTATCTCCACAGGCTTAAAGATGGGACCACCTCTTTGCCCAAATGTTTGAACAGCCACACAAATTGTTTACCACCATCTCTTGTAAAAAACAAAACAAAGCAAAACAAATGAACCCCAAAAAAAGAAAAACACCCCACCAAAACTAAACCATGTATCTACCAAGAAGAAGAAAGGGAGATCTGTTGGAAGATATTCAAGCCCTGTCCCCCTCTACCTCCGTAACAAATAGTGACAGTGCTACATCCATGGGAGCAGTGACAAGATGAACTGATGATTGACACAGATGCTGCTCCTGTCCCCTCATGCCTTTTGTCCCCAGTAGTATCAATAAAAAAAATTGCCAAACCCACAGTAAAAAAAAAGTCTAGCAAAGAGCAGGGAGACTCTTTGGGGCTTCCACCTCTAAACCACTTTTCGCGTCAGGTCCTCCTGTGCTGTGTATCGGACGCTGCTCCCTCAAAAAAAAGGCCATTTCCCACTGTCAACCTCTCTGCCCCCAACCCCAAGACTGCATGACATTGCTTGAGATGAGAGAGCATTTAGCTGTATTTTCTGAGGATTGCTGACCCACACCTCCACATCTTCAGGGGCACCAGGGCCACAGCATGTACACTGGAAGGCAAGTAGGTGTTCCAGGGACTGGCTCCAGAACTGTCACGGTTGAAAAGACCTCCAAGATCACTGCACCAAGATCACATCACCAACACCTCCAGCCCAAAAACAACCAAAAAAATCCCCCAAGACAATCCACCTCACCATCCCACTAGAGCACGTCCTGAAGTGCCTCATCTACATGGGTTCTTTTTTTAATACCTCCAGGGATGGCAACTCTACCACCTCCCTGGGCAGCCCATTCCTGTGCCTGACTACTCTTTCCGTAAAGAAATTCTCCCTGATATCTAGTCTAGACCTCCCCTGGTGCAACTTCAGGCCATCTCCTCTAGTCCTGGCATTATTTACTTGAGAGAAGAGGCTGTACCCACCTCACTACAACCTCCTTTCAGGTAGCTGTACACAGTGATAAGGTCTCTCCCCATTGCTGTTCATCAGCTCCAGCTCCTATCCACCATTATCAGAGAACCACTGGAAATCTCATCTGTCTGGATGACTGCAGACATGAGCTCAACTGCAACCTTAATACGAAAGGCTATTTCAGCTCCTAAATCTGTCACCTGGGGTAAACCTCGACAAACCACTTAGATGCAGCAGCATCACAGTATGTGCACACAGAAAGGCTAATGTATATTTTAGCAGAGATATGACATACATACATCCTGCTTCCATGGCATGAGTAGTTCCTCCTCTTGACTGCACTGCTGGCTCATAAGGCATCTCAAGGCAGTTACTTTCCCTTCAGCGCCCTTCAACTCATTAAAAGAAAACCATAGTGTAGAATATTCTTCAGTGATCCAAGCAAGGACAGCCTTCCCCCAGTCTCTGCTGAACACTGTCCTAGACTCACAAATGCCCAAAGCTGGAACACAGGAAGTTCCACCTCAACATGAGGAAAACTTCTTTACTGTGAGGGTGACATAGCCCTGGAACAGGCTGACCAGAGAGGTTGTGGAGTTTCCTTCTCTGGAGACTTTCAAAACCCTCCTGGACATGATCCTGTGTGACCTGCTCTAGGTGAACCTGTCCTGGCAGAAGGGTTGGACTAGATGATCTCCTGAGGTCCCTTCCAACCCTTATCATCCTGTGATTCAGTAACCTGTTCCAGCAGGGTCTTGAGGACAACATCCAGGACCAATCAGGGCACAGCAAGCACACTCCTGCTGCACCTTTTCCAGGTTAGCACCAGCTGAGATGAATCCAGTTCCCATGTCCCAAAATGGCCCTACAATGCCAGCTCACGTGGGGTAAGTGGGGAAGAATCAGGAGAGTCGTTTCAAAGCGCACTCCCAGTCCAAACCAAAACACCAGCAAACACAAGAACAGATTCTTCCTACTTTTGCTGCCAGATGTCCAAGAGAGGATTTCCTAGCTGATGGCCAGCAGCAACAGCCAGGGATGTGTCAGAAAGCAACCTGCCCCACAATGCGGGGGCACAGACCCTCCCCTGCTGGCAGGCATTTATACACTCCCAATACCAGACTCCAGATGCATTTGAAGGACTTTAAAACCCTTCTTATCCTGATGTTAGAAAATAAACCACACTCCTCTAACACAACATGCCATGGGCCTCTGCTTCCATAGGCACTTGGGATAGAAGAAAGCTGACTATGTGCTCCCTTCGAGACACAATTAAGATGCCATTAACAAAGAAAACCAGAGGAGAACACAAAATTATCTTGCCTTCTTAGAGAAGGAGCCAGAGGCATGGCTGGCACATAGTTACAGGCAACATGATCAGCAAAATGAGCTTGTGAGCTACTGCCGCTTGCTCCAAGAAGTGAGACCAGAGGAGCTCATCCGAAGGGCTCTGCAGCATTCCCATCATCTGCCAGACCAAATCCCATGGAGTCTGCACGTGCCACTGTGCACCATGGATGTAACTTTGCAGGAAGAATTTGGAGCAGTACCCTCCCCTGCTCATTTTCTAAGCAGCACAGGAAGTAAAAATTTAACTACTGCTTGTAGTTAAATAAGGAAGCTTCAGCAAAGTTTCAGGAGGGGCTTTTTTGGGGTGGGTTTGGAAGATTTATTTTTTTTTTTTTTGGTAGTAAATGCAGTTTCTATTCTTAAGAATTAGAGAGCTGTGCAGTTGCTGGGGCCCTGGTAAAATGCTGACAGAGCACATCATCAACACTTTACTGGTAGTGGTGGTATCTATTCTGCATTTTGGTTTTCCTACTAGAAACGTCACATTTAGCAGCAAGCCATCCTCCGAGCCCAGCAATACTGGTGGAGTTACCAGGGTAAGCAAGCTCCTGCCACCCAAATGTCAAGACACGGGGTTTGACTGGTAACTCCCAAAACCATTAAGAGTTTTCAGGCTGGAAACATCTGAGCTTTAAAGGGCAGAATCACAGACAGCAGAAACTCATATACCAATCTAGGACATTTCCCTTTCCTGCCCTTTCTTCTGAAACTTGCATCTCCCTTCCTGGACAGGGCCACACAGTCCTTTAAGGGCACCTTTTACCACCCAAGGTAGTGTGCAGTTGCTGCTCAGATCCACATCCTTCACACAGGCCCCACTTGCAGCATCTCAGCACTACTCCATTACATTACCTGGAGCCACATTAAAAGTCTGTCCTAACACTCAGCAGGACTCGGCTATGGGGAAGATACTGGACTTCCCACACAGTAGCAAAAAGTTGTTTGGTTGGTTTTTTTCCAGGGCAAAGCTTCTGCTTGGGAAGACACCACCTTAAATTTCATGGAAAGGCAGGTATGTTGAGAAGCAGTGATGTGCAGTCCTACCAGTACAAGGCAGTCCTTCCTCCTGTCAACTCAGCTCCAGGACCTCTATCTACAGAGAGAGGCTGTCAGGCATGCCAGGCATTGCATGCATTTCTGATAACAAGCCTGATACCATTTAGGCTGACCTCCAAGCATACAGATCCGGGATTTGTCTGTTGACTTTTTGTATGTGGTTTGTTTGTTTATTCAAGTCAGAGACGGCTCTTTGAGGAAGAGGATGGAAAATGAGAGAAGGAGGAAAGAAGTCACTAGTAAAATCATACAAGTCAGAAGAAAGAATTTGTACAGAAAAGAGCATCCTTGACTCTGCACCATGCAGACACACACACTGAATCACAGAATCACTGGTAGTTAGAAAGGACCTCTAGAGATCACCTAGTCCAATCCCCCCATCAAAGCAGGTTTGCCTGAAGCACATGACACAGGATCACATCCAGGCAGGTTTTGAGTATCTCCAGAGAAAGAGACTCCACAGCCTCTCTGGGCAGCCTGTTCAGGGCTCCATCAACCTCACAGTAAAGTTTTTCATCATATTTAGATGGAACCTGCTGTGTTCCAGCTTGTGTCCCATACCCTGTCACTGGGCACCCCTGAAAAGAGTCCAGATCCATCCTCCTCGCAACCACCCTTTAGGTATTCACAGACATTGATACAATCTCATCTCAGTCTTCTATTCTCCAGGCTAAACAGTCCCAGCTCTCTCAACCTTTCTTCTTAAGAGAGATGCTCCAGTCCCCCAGTCATCTTAATTGCCTTCTGCTGGACTCTCTCCAGTAGTTCCCTGTCACTCTTGAACTGGGGATCCCAGAACTGGACACAGTATTCCAGATGTGGATATACCAGGCCAGAATAGGGGGGAAGGATGACCTCCCTTGACCTATGGGCCACACCCTTCTTAATGCACCCCAGGATACACTGTTACAAGAGAGGTTAAAGCTATGTACTGTAGTACATTAAATGCAGGAATTTAGATGGTTATTGGAAATCTAGAGCTGTGCTAAGTGTAAAAGAAGACCACAAGTGAAAGAGTCAGTTTAATATTCAAGACAGATGCTACTGAGAAACACACAACCACGTACATCCAGCATGCCTACAAGCAAGGGCACCTTGCAGATCACATCTGCACCCAAACAGGCAACACCCATGCTAGCCAAGCAGGGAAGCTGCTTGGCATTCCACAATCTCTTCTGCTTGCCAATGCAATTGTAGCTGTGGCCATGCTGGAAAAGTAGGGAAGGAGGAACACACCCTGAAATTTCAGTACTGGAAAATAAAAAACACCACTTTAAGAAGCTTCAGCAAGGAAGAAAACAAAACAAAACAAAACAAAACAAACAAACAAAAAAACCCAACCAAACAAACAAAAAAACAACAACAACAAAAAAAAAAACACAAACCAAAAAACCACACAAAAAAACCACACTACCTGAGACACATCTGAAATTTCAGGCTAGGTATTCCAGGCTAACAAAATTATAAGTGGAAACAAGGTTCTTCGCAACAGCATGTCAAACAGTGTTAAAAAGGATGCGCCACAGCTGGTTCTGTCCAGGTCAGCATTAAATAACAACACCAAGTGACTTTTGTCATCCTGTGATTTGTCACAAGTGGCAAATAAAATGTTAGAGGACATGAAGGGGAAAAAAAAAAACAACAAAACACCCAAACAAAAATTCCTGAGAACAACAGAATCTTCTCCATTTCCCCTGAACTTCAAACTTGATCCACCTCCCTCCCACCAGGTCTCACCTTGCCATGGCTTCTTTCCACCTTTCGGAAACACTTGTTCAAGGAGAGGTTGTGCCGGACTGAGTTCTTCCAGCCGGTGGGTGCCGTGGCAAAGTAGGGGAAGCGCTCCAGGATCCAGCTGTAGATTTCTTTGACTGGCAAGCTTTTGTTGGGGGAATGCTCGATCGCCATGTAAATGAGAAGGCTGAAAGAGTAAGGGGGTTTGGAAGTGGAGGATTTTTTTTCAGGGTTCTGGTAGCAGGATGGCGAGAAGGATGGCACGCTGTCGCCCTCAATGTCATATAAAGGGCTAACAATTGGAAGACCCTCACTTCCAAGGCTGAAGTTTGTTAGAAGGTTAGTACTTTCATGGAGCCAGTTCAAATTTGTGAGCTCGTCATCTGCTGAATCTCTGTCCACCACAGTGGCCTTTGGCCTGCCGGCATCGCCTGCATCAGGCAAGCTTCCCATTCCATGACACTGCCGTAGTCCTGCAGCTTTTTCTGCTCCTGGCGTTTCAGCTTTCTTATCCGGAGTCATTCCAGTGACTGGACCCATTTAGCTTTATTGGTCTGCAACAAAGGAGATAGTCAGACATCAAAACAAACCTTCAAAATCACGTTCAGTGGCACCCCACCAAACCCAAATGCGGGGCTGTACCCCCCACACTGTGTAAGAATACTGGAGTCACTGATAAGAGCCAGGGTCCAACACAAGCCCCTCAATAATTATCTCATGAGTGTGTGTTAACTCCACTCAGTTTACAACCAGAACTTAAGGTAAATTATATGGAAACTGCTATATCTATCTTGAAGCACCTGTCTGGACACAGAAATAGCTGCTAGTTTGATGTCAACATCTGAAATATGAAAGATCTCGACAGGTAGGATCTAATCCATTCAGCTCTCACATTAACTCTCTACACTCATTACTTTGTATATTGAATCTATTTAGAAGCCTTTGGTGCTAAAAGAGTAAAAAATAAGTTGCAAAACTTAAATTGGTGTAAAGTGAATTTCTTGTCTCAGCACAAATTAAGTCTTTACAGTCCCGTACAAGTCAACAGTCATTCCCAAGTACTGCCTCCCACGTATACCAGGGAAGGATCTGGCCAACCCATCACTTCACCAGCTGAGTCCTGCAGAGCTGCCCAGGTCCAAAAGACCTTCATTTTCCTCTCCTGCAAGGTCTTGCTGCTCTAACCTGGGCTCCCCTGAAAAGCACAGAGTGGTGGGACCAGCTCTCAACAGGAAGAGACCATCTGTTGGGGTGGCAGCTCAGATCTATTGCAGAAATAATGGCTGACCAATTGCTTTGAATTTTTCCTTGCGGGGGGGGGGAAGCAAAAACAAAACCACAACCATAAAGTTATTATGTATTAAAAATTGCCATCCAGAATGCATGGTCTGACAGGTTACCCAGGCTTTAGAGGCACTACCTTAAGAAAATAACCATATTCTTGCTTGTACAGTTTCAAAAGGGATCATATAGCAAACTATGTTATGGCAATACCATTTTTTTCCTGCTGATGTGACCATGTTAGAGCTTCACTACACCTACAGCTTTGGCCAGCATAGCTGTACCAGAAATACAGACCAACAAAACCACTCTACACATGTGGTAGGTGTGTGTATATATATATATGGGGGTGTGTGTGTATATACACACACACATATACTGGGGCTATACCAGCCTGCTATAAACATAAGACACTTCAACTATGGAAGCAGTTTACCAGCAAAGTTGAGGTTCATGCTAAAAGGCCTAAACCTGCCCTAGAGGGAAAAAAAAAAAAAAGGCAAGAAACAAAGAGCACAAAAAGAAAAACAACCAACAGAACCCCACCAGTTCCCTGTCCAGGTTATCAGCCTGCTTTCATGCTCCAGCTTCTACTGCAAGAGCTCAATCACAAGACTAGGGCAGTTTCCATATCATATCTCACCAGACAGCTCTATGCTGTTACTGGATGTTTTCTTACAATGTTTTTTAGCAAATACATCACTTTGTGCACTTGCATCTTCTGCTACAAAGCAGAGGCAAGGAGTTGGCCAGCTTGTGTGCATGGTCTGGCTGTCCCACCTACAAAACCTTACTGTTGGCTGGCTCCAACCTGACAGCCTCACCATGTTCATGTAATTACACTGCCCAGCCTGACTGGAGATGTATTTGCACAGTCTCCTTGTTTTGGAGGAGGGGGGTGACGTGCAATGGAGGCACGACACAGAAAGGCAACAGGATACATTCATTTTATGTTCTTCAACAGGAGCCAGAGCATGCCAGCCCCTGCCTGTGCCGGGCAGGCATGAGGTGCAGAATTTGTGCCTCCTCCAGAAAATGCACCAGGCTTCCATCAGCAATTTCCTCTCTTTTCCTCTTCTGCTCATATGCTTTTGTACTAGCTACTGCAAAGCTGTTTAGACAGCAACACCCGCACCTCTGCTTACCAGTACTAGAGCTAGAAAGTATCTCCAAATTTTCTATTTAAGTGCAGGAACAGGTGGGATTAACTTTCAGCTCAGTCATTAAAACAAAACAAAAATCCAAACCAACCAACAACAAAAAAAAAATCATAAAACCAAACAAAACAAACCACAACACCCAACAAATTAAAACAAAGAGAACTACTTAAATAGCTGGTCAAAAAGAGCTTTGCTCTCCATTCTCCCCCAAGCCATCAGAGCAGATTTATATTGGCAGTCAGCAATTGCTGGCTTTAAACACAGCAATATATACATATGCTTGTGTCAGTTTTCCAATCCTTTTTTAAATTAAAAAAACGAACAAGCAAAACAAACAACAAAGAGCTAGTGATTAAATTAATACAGTGATACAAATTCTGCAATGTGAGTTGCACTGTTTTCCTTATAAGGTGTAACTTTACCTCTTGTTCAGCGTCACTTTAGCCAGCTACTTACTCACTCACACCTCTCAGCCATGTATTAGTAATTTTAGCACTTGGTTCGTGTTGCACGAAATGTCCCTTCGCAAATCTTCAGCCAGCGCAGCAGATCAAGAACATGGACATACACACACGCAAGGTTTAAGTCACTGTAATTACTCCTTTGGTGAAATGGGTCAATAAAGTCTGTTTTGGCACACCAGTATCACCTGGGCACACTCACAGTCTTCTCAAAAATATAGAGGGAAGAAAAAAAAGTATTAACTTATTAAACTTGTTCTTAAAAGTAGGTAGCCTTTGTGGTGTCACAGTACTTGTTTGCATACTATTACACCTCAGCAGACAATCATTAGAATAATTAATAACCTACTTTAAAAAAATATAAATAATTGCAAGCAATATATTAATGGTAAATAATATAGACTAGTGCCACATTTCTCTGGGTAGATGCATTACAAAAATCCACATTTCATATTACCTTCTTTGTGCCTAGTTCACCACCTCGCACATCTTCTACATGAACGACACATTAGCAGAATTTTTTTTTCCCCCAGAAAGCTATAAAGGCCATTAGTAGACTATTATCATCTAATAAATAAGAACAAAAAATAAAATCACAGTTCCATAGCTGTTGCAATTTTCAAAGGGTGTTCTCCAGTGGTCTAAACTAAAAGCTACATTAAGGATAAATTAAATATAGAAACAGCAGAGTATGCAACAGGAAAAATTATTTTAATGAAATAATACTTGCATCCCTTTCAATAGCAGTAACAAGACTGGTCACAGCAGAGACCACTGTCAAGGACTGAGGCTGGGCCAGCCACTAAACAAATGACAGATACTCTCTAAAACCCCTCTCCCTTCCCACAAGAGAAATAAATAAGGGAGAGTTGTGGGATGGGGGGGGTGGGGGGGGGGGGACCAAAACAAAAAACCACCTACTTAAAACGGCTTTAACAAAAGAGTTACAA
>JANIJG010004732.1:0-18587 GCA_024611175.1 Megaceryle torquata | reverse complement strand
CAGCACTGGCATGATCTGGCTTATCTCTGGAGGCTCCTCTCTGTTCCCGCTTAGCTCATAGTTGGTCCCTCTTATCTATACAAACCAAGGTTACTCAAAGCAGCCTGTCAGGGTTATTTTCTTCTATCTATTCAAAACAAGCTACAGCTGCAAAATTAAAGAGACTGCAACCCAACATTTATGTCTCACATACCTGTTCTGCAAGAGGATCTGGGAAGGTGAGGGAGGCCAGGAGGGGATTCACCTGCCTCTCTGAGCAGGAACCTGCTTCCATTCCCCAACATTACTTTGGTCCCCTCCTTCTGCCTGGTGGCGAGAGAGGAGGGGATCCTCTGCTTCTTGTGAAGCCTCCATATTCTGTCCTAGCCACAGGTTATAGCTCCACCAATCTATCTCCCTCTCACACTCCCTGATAGTCCTTAACCTCTCCACCTCCTCATATAGTTTATCCACCATGCTGAGCAGATCACCCACCTGCTCACAAGGGACACAGCAGTTATCAGAGCTGCCACTCAGTGCCAGTGCAAGGCTCAGGCACTCCCCACAGCCTGTGACCGGAACAGCTGCATTTCCGTGGGAGCTCTGCTTGGGTTCCCACAGCCATTGTGGCGAGCTGCGTGGAGACCATGGTTGAGCCCTGTCCCCCACCCTGCATGTGCTTTTCAGTGAGAAAGCGAAATAGCTGCTTCAATCTCCGGCGAGCGAGTGCCAGTTCTGGTTTTGCAGCATTTAAAAAGCCCCCGCTTGTACCGGTAACACCCCCAGCCACATCACCCCTCAGCCTTGTTCATGTGAGAGCTGCCAGCTCCTGCTGGGTCTCACTGCTTTTTTCGGGGACCCCTGGTTCTAGGAACCCCTTTACTGCCTTAATCTAATGCTTGGCTAGAGGACTTGCCGCTGCGTCACTCTCTGGCGACTGAGAGGGTCTGGACTGCACTAAATATAATATTGGATGCTTTATTTTACTAGTGTTAAATACTGATAAAGACCACTTTTTCTAATAGAATGCCAGAAATAAACAAAGAACCAGCTTATGGAGGCAGAGGGCAGTTGTACCTCTTTAGCATAACAACCTCTTTAATTGCTGGACAGTTGATTTTGAAGCAGATGAGGAAAGTTAAAATGATGCTCAAATATTTGTGGAAAAACTGACTTCCTGACACTCAACCACAGTCAGCAAAGGAATTGAATGCATCATGGTTCAGGCCTGTATTTGTCCAGTTTCCCTGGAAAGCAGACCACTAAATTAGTGTCTCCTTTTGTAGCTGTACCCTCTGTCCTACAGGAGTTAAAACAATAAGGGCTGAAAGCTATACTTCACGTTACCTTACCCCACTCTGCTTTTTCAAAGTTGCTTTTAGTAATGGTCACAGAAAAAGGCCACACAGCAAAGCTTGCTGGTACAATGGAGCGAGTGCAGAGGAAGGCAATGAAGCTTGTGAAGGGCCTGGAGAATAAATCGTATGAAGAACAATTGAAGGAGCTGGGACTGTTTAGGGTGAGGAAGCCAAGGAGAGACCTCATCACTCTCTACAGCTACCTGAAAGGACAGCGTAGAGTGGTTGGTGCTGGTCTCTTGTTCTATTGCTAATTACCTGTGACAAGAGGGAATGGATTCAAGCTGCAACAGGGGAGGTTTAGACTGCACATTAGGGAAAAATTTTTTCACAGAAAGAGTAGACACTGGAATAGGCAGCCCAGGGAGGTGGCTGAGTCACCATCCCTGCATGTCATTAAGGGTCATTTAGATGTGGTTTGGAGGGACATGGTTTAGGGGTGAGCTTTGTAGAGTAGGGTTAATGGTTGGACTTGATCCCAACGGTCTTTTCCAACCTGAATGATACTATGACACTTCAGCCTTTCATCCAACAAGCAGATGTCTAGAGTAGCTGAAAATAAAAACTACCCCAAAACAAACCACACACACCAAAGTTTTAGAAGTAGAACTGTATTAACAAGCATTTGAAACAAAAACAATTAAGCCTCTTTCCTTTTAGGTCCCCTATTCAGGATTCCAACCAAAGCCCCCAGGTATCTCTTTCAGCACGACAGTGTACTACTGGCACCAGTGGCCACTGCAACATACCTATTTGCCACAGCTGGCTCCTAAGGCAGCACACTGGAATTGCTAATTCTCATGTGGTCATTCAGATAAAAAGTCTGAAGACTATGAGAAGTGATAAAATGGGGGACATTAAATCTTACATTTAAGTGTTTCAACATTGTAACACATGGAAAAAAATACAAAGTTGTTTCAGGGAAGAAAAAAAAATCTTGTTGCAACAGTGCCTTCTAAATAATTTTAACTGGAGGTCTTTAACAAATAATTAATTTCAATGCACATATCGATACTAGTTTCAAGTTGTTTACTTCTTACTGGGTGCAGCTCCATGTTAAGAAAATGTTGAGATTAATGGCCTTGAAGAAATTTCAATTTCTTTTCAAGAATTCAATTCACCATCAACCATCAGTGACACCTCTCAGTGGAAAAGCTTCAGACCTGGCATTAAAGGAGCAAATATTAGTATACAATGGCTTTTTGTTTTTAAATAAAAAAGAATTGCTCAACAGCACAGAAATTACATGTCACAGAAAAATCAGAAAAACATGTCTCCAAGAGAATATATTTTTGTTCTATAAGGAAATGAACAGTATGCTGGAGAATTCTAAACAAAGGACTTCAAATAAAAGCACAGGCACACCATATCAAACTGAAATGTTGATTTTGCCCTGAAAACAAAATTTAGCTACACATCCTGCTGTCCCATCTGTATAAAACAGCAGTTGCTTCTGAGTATATGTACATACATTAAAAAAAAAAAATGCATTTCACTTAACTTTTGTTTTCACAACAGCCCATAATTTATGAACAGTTACTTCATTGGTTTAAGTCAGTTGCACTGTTAATCCTGATGCAGAGAAATACTGTAGCTAATCCTCTCATCAGAGCAATAAAACACTCCTTCATTCTAGGCAAGAACACTCTATTCCACAGCAGCTAAGGAAAGGAATTGATACTGGCAGAAGTGGTCTCAGTAGAAAGCTGTAACAGCAGATGGAAGTCCCAAATTTTGCACAGAGTTCAAAACTTTTTGAGAGGCTGTAAAACAAACTGTAGTTTTAAATAAATTTGTAAGACGGTATCGCATTTTCATTTAGCACAAAATTAGGATACTTACAATCCTTCAAAACAGCGATGGATATTCAGTTATTTCGCACGCGTTTCTCTCTCCAGTGCTGCTTCTATTCGACTTTGTTTTAAACCCTACAGGATAAAATTTTGTAAAATCTTGTTTTAACACAAAGATGTAAATAAAAGCTTAAGTCACAGAATAAACACACATTTTTAGAAGATTTTTCCTTTAGAAATCAGGAATAGCTTTTAACTGAGGAAATCAGAATGTGTGGTTTAAAAAGGACAAAAGCCAAACTACATGTCATCTTTAACATCAGTGGCTCTATGAAATAATTTCAAATACATATTTTTTGTTCAGTTAAAAGTAGACTAAAGTCATCTACAATTACATACAATTTGAAGAAAAAAATTCCAAAACTAGGCTTTTGATAATAACCTATGGCAACAAATCCCCCCTTTCTGAGTTCTGTAGTGCAATCTTTGATTGATTTTGCAATATTATTTCTAAGTGTATGGAGAAAAACAAAAATCAATACTTCATGTCACATTTTTTCATAACTATGCTGACAGCTCCTGCTGGTCCTTCACAATCACCTGAAACAATTACTGATAAATAGTCTCTGCAAAAATGCCAAATTCAATCCTAAGTGTAATACTACCACTCATACTCAAAGACAACATATAGGAGAGTACCAAATAATATACATACTCAGACTTACTCCACCTGTGTATGAACACAGAACTAGTTGTTTCAGAACAGCTATACAACACTGTCTGTAGAAGCACCTAATGGGCCCCTCCAGCAGAAAAACAGACTAAACCAGCATCAGCTACACTTAAATGCTGCCTCTTGTGACACCTACTCAAGGACAAGAATACAAAGTATGTTTAAATTTAGCTATCATAAATTATAATAAGAGATCTAAAAAGCAGCCCTCCTTATCTAACTTTCTCCTGAAAACGGCAGCAGCAACACAAAAGCAAAATTACACAAGACACTTCAAAATAAAAGCAGCACATACCAGGTAATACCCAGTGTGATAACCACTCATATACCAGGCTATCAACATACTCCCCAATGCTTCATCGTCCTCAGGAGAGTCTGGCCTTATGGGTGGTGGAGGAGGAATCAACTAAGAAGTCAAAAGTAAGTATCTGTGGTTCAGTAAGGCATATCCCAGGTTAGCAAATAATTCTAAAAGATCAAAACATAAAACTGAAACCCAGAAACACATCTTCAATGCACTCTTTAAAAAGGGGACAAATAAGATGGTACTTTCAAAAAACAAGTAACATCCAAAGACTGGGAGAAACAGGATTCCTGTATCTTGACTCTACACAAGAAGTTGTATTAGGGGAAAATATTTAAATGCATCAGTGAAATGTAGTTAAATCAAATATAAGGTGTAGTTTCTTCAAATAATTTTTTAATTATTCTTACTAACAGCTTCACTGTCACAAAAATGAGTGCAGAACAGACCTAGTGCATTACATTCATTTAATATAAGTCACTGAATGTGTTACCAAATACTTGGAAAATACAGACTCTAACACAGAAACATGTTCTAAAAGTCCCAGGCAGTGGCACATTCAGCTAGAAAACTTCTGATTACCAGTACTCATCCCTGTCACGTTCTCTTTTTCCTGTCACTTACCATTGGTCCTGCTGGGAAGGGTGGGGGCCAGAAAGATAAAAGTGATGGAGGTGCTCTTAACTTTGATCCAGACTACATTGAAAAAAAACCAAATAGTGTAAATTAGAAAGAAACTTCAGGCATTATGATTTTATTTAAGAGAATTATTTGAAGCAATTCACATACCTCAAACTAAAAACACCACGCTGAGCAATTTAATGAAACTGCAATAACAACACACAGTAGCTGTTTCTGTGGAGCATTCCATGAGTGGAAAAGCAAAACTTTTATTACACGTGTCACTGAGGTAAATGGTGCTGAAACAAGGTTCTAGCTAATGGAAGCATTTTTAGAAGTAGTTTTTTTGTAAACAGAAGCCAGTAGTCACATGAATAAAGATATCTAATATTGTCTACAGAGAAACAGATAATTTCTCTGCTCCTCTGTGGCTGGGGACACATGCTGACTAAATTCCATTATGCTTGTGAATGTCTTCAAGATTAGCTTAGAAACAAACTGACTGATATGAAAGAAAAGAGATAAAACCTTATAAAGAAATCCTGCACAAAGAGTAATGTTTAGAAAACACAATGCAGCATTACACTGGACTACTGCTTAGACTCCTACACGACAAGAAAACTGAAGAGAGTATCAATATCCCAGCCTTCACAATCAAACAGAGAATCTACAGCTGACAGTTTCTAAGACACCTGGCCATCATTTTTTCTTCCTTCAGTGTCCTGTGTAGCAAAACATTGCACTTTTTCTAGCCAATTGAGATCTTAAAACCCTGTTTTCAGCTGCAAGGCAATTGCAAAGCAGGAGTGAGCTGGGAAGAAGGCCTCCCTCGATAGACAGGGCTATATTGTGGCTAACAAATCAACAACGCTGATGGGTTCTAACATGCGCAAGCTGCATATCCATTCTCAAAATGCTGTTGTTTGGTTTCTAGATAAGTATAAATATTATTCTGTTGCACCAGACAATATATAATTTATTAATTTATAAAAATACCAGGCTTAACAGTAGCATGTAAATTATTTTAGATAAATCTGAGTTTACCCTTCCCAGGCCTGGGGCTCCCAGTGGTGTGGGAAAACGTAGGTTTTGAGGTCTTGCTTTCATACAGTTGTTTTTGTTGTGAGGTGACTGGAAAGAGTTTTCACTTTCATCTGTTGAAAATGGAGTCTCATTTTCATTCTAAAAGACAAAGACCTTTTTATGAGATGCACTCAACAGTACACAGCAAGCATCTTTAGTGTGAAAAGGCTTAGAAAACCCCACCCACACCCTTCCCCCTCTCTAGCCCTCCCAGTCTTACTCAGAAAAGATCTTAAAACCTCAAACTCACCTGCTCGCAGTTTTTTAGCTATTTTATCTTTCACCTGTGAATTTCTTGTTGACCTCTCCCTTTCTCCCATGCTGAGCTCAAGAATTACATCAACACTTTCATGCCCTCCATGTGACTGTGTCCAGTCACAATGAAATCGGGTATCAGTTCTCACTCTGAATAACAGAACCAGAACTACTGGAAGATCTAGTACTGTCACTTCCTCTTTCTTTTTCAGAAGAATGAAAATGGGTCCCTCACCTCCACAGAATTGTCTATGCCATTTTCTGCTTCATCATAGGTAAGAGGAAGTAGATTAGACAGATCCTGTTCCTCCTGGTTTCCATATCCTGTGTAAGTAACAACACAGGAGCCTCTCTTCTGGTTGATGGAGGCAACAGTTGCCTGGTACACGTTACCATCTTCAGACCAAACAGCATAACAGCTGTCACCAATTTTCCACTATAATAGAAGTGAGATAAAGAATTAAATACCCGCACTGGCAACCAGAGAGAAAGGTGCCTCATTCTAAACTACTTTTTGTCCCAACCACAAGAAAGCTGCTTCCCACCATGAAAGCTTTTCCCTTGTATTTAATAAAATTACTTAATGTAACCTATTAATAAGGTTTATAGCATTATCCTTTGTCCACCTCTGCATGTTACTCTCAAGGTGCTGAAACATGGTTTTTGAAGTACGGAGGAGTACACTGTGCAGTATGAGTACCGCTAGCATTTACACATCAGGTCACCTGTTTCAAAGGTGGTGTGCTGCTCCTCCTTCTATTTCTGTTTTTTTTATTGCTTTTCCGCTTCATCCCCTGGCGCTGCTCTGGCTTAACCGAGGGCTCCGAACACTCTCCGTTCCTTAATGCATTCTTCAGGAAAAGAAAGGAGCAAAAGAGTAAGAGGCAGCTCAGCATCCCCAGCTCAGGCTCCCACTATTCCTGGGCCCCTCCCTTACCTTGAATGACGCTACCGCCTTGTCGTACGCTTTGATGAGGGCTGTATCATCCCACACGTCCGAATCATCGCTCTGTGGAGGCCACAGGCTACATTTAGTTCCGCTCCACAGCCTTTTCCCCGCCCTCGTCCCCCGCCCCATGTCCCCTCACCACCTGCACGGCCCCACCTGCCCGGCCCCACCTGCCAGGCCCCACGCCGGAACAGCACTCGCTCCGCCATTGCCAGAGGGCCGCACACCGCCACCTGATGCACACGCGCTCTTTATCGTCACTTCCAGCGCCATCGGAATCCCGCCCCACAAAAGGGTCAACGTCATCTGCCTGCGACGGAGTAGAGGGAGGGGCGTGGCGGGCCAGGCGGGGCCAATGGGGCCCACGCCCGCTGGTCAGCGGATGCAGCCATTCCCTGCGCCCGGTTTTGGCTGAACTCAGCCAGGGGGAGCCCTGGATTCGCAGCCCCGAAAGCCAACCGGAGAAGCTCGGCACACTCGAAAGCAGGAGCCCAGCCCAGCTCAGCTCAGCTCAGCGGCAGGCAAGCGAAGGCTATTGCCGAATGTCTCACCAGCTGCAGGTATTACACTGCCAAAAACAGCGGCGTCCACCCTCATGCCCCCCTCCAGCCGTGCCAGGGGCCTCTGCACAACACACATACTAGGACTCATTACAAAGGCTGTAAAGTTGTCTCCTGCAAGTTGCAGAGCAGTTGTACCTCACCCAGCTCACAACACCAGCATGCAACTGTAGAGCAAGCACTGTGGTTTCTTATGCTAAATTTTATTCTGGGGGCTAGTTTAAGCAGCAATTTTAAACCACTTTAGTGACATGGCAATTTCAAGATTTGCTTACATCCACAGTCAGTAACTTCAATCTGGCAGATCCTCTGAAGTTAGTATTAGTAGTAGAGTTACAGTCAGTTACATACAGCAATGAAGTCTGCAACTCAGTAGGCATCTTCTGTGGTGCTTACCTACCACTGCTTATAGTGCCTATAACCTGCAGGTTACATTTATACTTATGTATTTATATTGCATTTCTCCACAATTCTTTGTTCTTTGTGTTCCAGAAAACAACTTAGAAATCAACTGATTTTTAGAAATCAAGCATAACCATTTCAGATTAGACATGCAACATTTTATTGTAAAAATAATTCAAGCTGAGATTTACAGTCCAGACCTCTATAAGATAAAGCACATCTTACAAGTGCATTCCATTCTGAGTAAAGCTGTACTTCAAGTATTAAGACAAGAAAAATCTGGTCTAACTGTAAATTCAGAAATTCAGTATTACTGGAACAATTAAGAAAAACCAACACAAAGCAAAAGCTGGAGTAAAGCTATTGCTTAGTACTTCTATTATGTGCATGCAGAAGAGTGTAGTCAGTTTTGAAGCAGCACTCCAGACAACTAAGCCTATGCTAACCATAAAATACTCTAAACTAATGCTAGTTAAACAATTCTTCAAGATAGACGTTTAGTGGCTGGACACTTTTATTATCTTCCAGGCCATTCTGCTTCACTGGTGCACTCTTAGCTTCTCCATTAGAGGTGGCTTATTGTCCTCCTGCCTGCAAAGACTTCCTTTCATTAGCTGCTTTTTGTTTTTGCTGCATAATCTCAGAGTCTCTGTGAAGACAAAACAGTTGTATTTTAGACACAGCTTCACTGTTTCTTTAAGCAGTCTCCTCCAGCTTGTTTTTTGCCCTTTAGCATCCCCCATTTCAAGATGGAAAAAGATTAGTATAAAGTTTGTCAGACAAGCAAACATTGTTCCTATTACCCCCGAGCTTTTTCAGTACAGTACCCCATGAGGTAGACAAGTTACTTAATTAGTAGAACTTCTATAGTTTTCTTAGTTTTAGAAATAAAGGATATAATGGATCAAACATCTTCAAGAAAATAACACAATCCTTTCCTGTTTGCACCAGGCAAAAAGCTTCTCAAAAGACAGAGAAGTCTTGAAAGATGCATCTGTTTAACACCGAGTAAAACCTACATCCATAGTTTATGCTCTGGCGTGTAAATGGACTGTGAATCAAAATAAGTATTTAAATGCTGGTTCAGCTAATACACTAGATTCTTTTTCATCTGTTTTCCCCAACGACTTCAGTCAACTGTACTACATCTTACCTCTGCCTTCTCTGAGAAGCAGACAGGCTATCCTCTTTCCTTTTCCCTTTGTGGATCTCCTGAGTCTTCTTCAGGTTCTTTTGTCGGGCAAGCTCACGTTGGTTCCCACCTGCAAGATAATACCGTTTATACTGTATCAACCAAATTAAGCAGGAATGTTGACCTACTTGAGGGTAAGAAGGCTCTACAGAGATCTAGACAGGATGAATTGATGGGCTGAGGCCAATGGGATGAGGTTCAACAAGGCCAAATGCCAGGTCCTGCACTTTGGTCACAACAACACTATAGGCTTGGGGAAGAGTGGCTGGAAAGCTACATGGTGGAAAAAGACCAGGGAGTGTTGGCTGACAGCCAGCTGAACATGAGCCAGCAGTGTGCCCAGGTGGCCAAGAAGGCCAACAGTATCCTGGCCTATACAGAAACAGTGTGGCCAGCAGAAGGGAAGTGATCGCACCCCTGTACTCAGCACTGGTGAGGCAGCACCTCAAGCGCTGTGTTCACTTCTGGACCCCTCACCACAAGACAGACATTGAGCTGCTGGAGCAAGCTCAGAGAAGGGCAGTGAAGCTGGTGAGGGGTCTGGAGAAAATGTCTTATGAGGAGCACCTAAGAGACCTAGGATTGTTTAGTCTGGAGAAGAGAAAGCTGAGAGGAGACCTCATTGCTCTCTACAACTACCGGAAAGGTTGTTGGTATCTTTTCCCAGGTCACTAGTGATGGGGCATTAGGAAATGGGCTTAAGTTGCACCAGGGGAGGTTTAGGTTGGATATTAGGAAATTTCTTTTTCCCAAGAGACTGGTGGGGCCTTGGAACAGGCTGCCCAGGAATGTGGTGTAATCACCATCCCTAGAAGTGTTTAAAAAATGTCTAGGTGTGTCATTTCAAGGCATGGTTTACTGTTCCTGGTAATATTTAGTACACAGTTGGACTTGATGATCTTGAAGGTTATTTCCAACCATAATGATTCTATGATATTACCACTTTTTACACAGTTTGCCTGCATAAATGTCTGTTACAAAGGTGATAAAGTTTGGCTCAATCTGTAGAGCTGGTATGGCAGTATCTTCTAAGTTTGGCAGGCTGCAGCTCCAGTGCACAATGGAAAGCATGAAAGCCTGTTAGTGCTCACATTTACATTTCTACAGGTCATGTCCAGGAGATCACAATCCGTTCCAACATTCTGTCCAGAAACACAGTGCAATTTCCTATAAAAGGCTGAATGAAGGCAGACCATCCCATCAACAGCTCAGGCAAAATGACAACATAACTCATCCAAAGAAGAATCATCCTTTCTATTTAAAATTCCAGCATCCAATACAGCTTACAAATTAATTTTAGACTGAAGGAACAGCACTAAATTGAGGTCAGCCTGACAGTTTATAAACTTCTTCAAGCTCTTCCCAACTCTTTCCTCTAAGAAATCAAAAACCAAATGGCTGTGTTTGAAATCCAGAAACATCTACCTGCTTTCAGTCTGTGGGGCTGTCATACAAAACCACTGACAGATTCCATCATATCCCATGGTCATACATTACAAACTTTTAAGTTTTGCTCATACATAGTAATAGCAATTAAGGGCCTCACAGATACTTGTAGAAAGAATACACTTCTGCAGATGCTACTTAAAAGATACATACCGGAACTCTGGCTTTACTTTTTACTGAGTAAAGTCCCCAAAACTACTTAACAGAAGACTCAATGTCCTGCTAGTACTCATACCCCAGCAGCTCTGCTAGCACTATCAAATGCTAGAGTTGTCTTAATCACAGAACTATGAAAGCAGTGAAGACCACACAGTACAGAGGCAGCTGTGTGTAGGTTTTCCTCATTTTTGCTTATACTGACATGCATGCAGTGTGAGGCTGCAGCAGTTGTAGAGCTTCACTCTAGATTCTGTTCACCTGCTGTGGGAAAATAGCGGAAGATTGGCGAGGAGAATTGTAAACATGCTCAAGTGACTTGCAGCAGGGGTTTCAAAAACACATTTATCAATCTAATAGTTGTTTACTCTTACGTCCTTGAAAAGAACATCTTTGTTTAGATAACATAGGTCTGCGAAAGAGGCATCTTATCAAATGTACTTGAGATTTCTGCCCTGCTGTGGGAAGCATCAAAGCACAGTGGAAAACTATACATGCAGAAATCCCTGCTATACAGGACAGAGCAGCGCTTTCAAAAGTTTTTTTTCATTCTCTAGCAAAGACAAAGCTTCCTAGTGCCTACATCCCCTCTTGCATGCCTTCACCCAGGCACTGCTGCAGAAATCTCCAGTCTGCAAGTTAATAAGTTTACTCTTTGCCATTAATCCATGGTTTGGTGGTTGTTCCCCATCCTACCCATTCCAGCTTACACACCTACTACATACCACAGAGCCCCTTGCAAATGGAGCGGGGCTGACAAACCTGAAGTAAAGACACAAGCAAAACTTGTCAAAAACACCTTTGTTCAGAACAAGCAACTTAACGCTATCCCTAAACCAGGGCATGCCCAAGTCCCTGCACAGGGTGGACAACCCTAATGCTGTTCATTATACTATTACCTAATTCATTATACTAAGGTGGTTCTACATTTGCATTTAAATTCTCCTCCTAGAGGTGTGGGTTTCAGTTTTACAATCGCCACAGGTTGTACAGGGGCCAGCTTGATGTTTTGATCTTTGTCCACATCTGTCTCAGGTTATGAAGCCAAAATGATGCATTACGTACAGAAGCTGACAGAATGTTGCTGCCTTTAGATACCACTCTTAATCATTGTGTTTTGTTTCTGATTATTTTAACCTTGGCGGTCACCCCGTCTTTTAGTCTTGAGGGCCTTCCATTCTTGTTATCCTGCTTTCAGACTGGCTCCTTATAAACTTTTAGTCTGAATAAGCATAACTCTGTCCTTCTGACATCACATCTCCTCGTGATTTCTGAAGCATGTCTTTTCAGTCTCTTTCCAAGTCTAAAGACTATCTATGCCACCTTTCAGTCTCAAATACTGATCTCTCCAATCTTCAGGTACCTGTAATTTCAGATATAGGGAAGCAGTTTAGCACTATGTCATTTTTAAACAGCAACCTGTGGATATAATGCACAGCTCTGTACTCACCTCATTTCTAAACTGATAAACGTACCTGCCATGTGAACAAATGGACAGGAGCAACCCTGCAGCATTAGTGGTTCCATGCATTCCTCACAGCAGCACAAGTACTGTCTGACAAGAACCAAGAACCATCTGCCAGAAGCCCAGATGACAACATCCTATTATGACTCCAGCTTCGTGTGCACTGCTCTGGCCTGGGAAGATGTACTACATCTGTGACAGGACAGCAAGTGCTACATTTTGGAAAAGCTAAGAGAACCTGCTACATCCTCCTCCCTAACATTCAGTGAGACCTTGTCCCAAAAATCTATACAGAAGGGCCACTATTTGTTCAGAAACTGAAATAAAACAGCTATCTATCTCTGGCAGTACTGTTGATTAGAACTTGATGACTCATGAGCAGATGATACATTCCAGGCTATAAATGGTTCTTGAGTTTTACGGTGCTCAGGAGGCATGTATGTCATACAAACACTTAACAGACATGAAGCAGTTTTTCTGTGGTGCTTAAAGAAATCAAGTATCCTCTTTCACCGCGAAGAGAGAGAGTCAGGAAGTTGAAACACACTGCTGCAGTCAGAACTTGCGTAGTGGTGATCATCTGCCTTACATACCTCCTTCCTTTCCGTGTAAACGCTGCAGGGCATCTGCAGTTACTCCATATACATGGTAAGATTAGAAACTTCAGAACTGAACTGAATAACATCACTGAAAAGCTTGTCTGCCACTTCTGCACAGCAAAGTGGGTAGGAAAGTGGAGCAATACAGTATGGGCACATGGCATACAGATGACTAATTGATAACAAACTTACTTGTACCATCCCTGCTTCCAAGTAAACATCACCAAGGATTGCTTGGCCTCAGTACTTCACCTGGGATGCTAAATGAGCATCCCTATCTCCAACGGAGATGGTGCCATTCTCTACATTCTGTAATAATCACCTAAAACTTCCACAAAGTGTGTTTCAGTCCTGACAGAAGACAAATCAGCTTCCTGTAGTGTGAAATTCAAGCATGAACTGCCACATAGAGGCCAGTACACTCTTCCTGCTTATACCTAAGCTTAAATATCCCCACACTTGCTTGCCTCTGCAAGACGGATGCTTCAGTTCAACCTGTCCCTGCTGTTCCAACTCCAAGATCCAACTGTTCTTAAAAAGAAAGATAAACAAAAGACTCCAGAATAGCACTAGAACAAGCACTAACCATCTCTGCCATAAGAAGGCCAAAGACAGTTGTACTAAGGATTGGCTATTGAGGTCATCAGCCTTAGAATGCTTTCTGAGCAGCAAAGGATCTGATCACTTAAAGCAGAAAAGACACACTGGCCACCAGAAAGCAAAAACAGAGCCATATGATGCAGGAACAAAGCAATAATGGAAGTGACAAAACCCCTTCAGCTCATTTAGTTATCACTGTTTTCACAAATTTATTCAGTTTTCAGGTACCCTACAATTTAGCAGTGTAACAAGTACTTAGCAGCGGTAAGTAGTTGTTAACAAGCAGCCCATGGTTACTTTATGTGTATTTGAAATTATGGTGTCTAGTTTAAGTCTGATTTGACAACAAAGCACTGAACTCTGCACACACTAGCTAAGACTAGAGTGCGTGGTAGCACACAGCTTCTACACCTCTAGTATTTCACCTATTTTATTGATATAATATTATCCTGCTATGCTCAGGTGTGGGACACTGTGCCCCTTTTAACCTTAAGCTATGTTTACTTTAGCATCATGTAGAACTGGAGAAAAAATATTCCAAAAAGCCATAAACTTATCTCTCCCTCACAATCAGGGGCTGACCTGTAAACGAACTGTTTATCCATCTCTTCACCTGCTCTTCCAACAGTTGAAGTGGCCTCAAAGCTACATATTTTTTAAGTGTGAACTTAAAAACGCCTCCTCAAATTAAACACAGGCAGTTTCTGTATTGCCAAGTATAATACGCAACAGCCAAAGCAGCAACCCCACCGGTGGGGTGAGCTGGAGTATATTCCAGGTTTGGTTTGCAATTCTCCATTTTAGAGTGTGTATATGCATACATATATATATACACATACACATCAACATTACTTCTGAATAGGGCAATGATGAGCAAGTCCTGTTGCTCTTTCAGTGACGGCCTTAACAAGCATCCTTTAAACAACGCAGCAGTTAAGTTGTATTCGACAGTGATATAAAAGCCCTTTATGTACACCCTGGAACGTAGCCAGGACCAACACCGAGCGTTACTATTCCAGCTGTCGCCGCCTTTCCTTCTCCCCTCCCCAACCGCGCCAGGGGACGGAGTGAGGACACTGCTGCCCAAATCGAAGACATCAGCAGCATCTGCGTAGCTTCAGCCCCAGCCCCGGGGCTCTGCCCCGCAGACGCAAGTCCGCAAGCATCAAGACCCGACAACGGCACCACACCTCGCCGATCCCCCCACCCCAGAATCGACCGCCAGAAGCTCCCAGGCCGCACTTCGCTGGCTCAGAGTCCATCGCCGCGCCAGGGGAGCGGCCAAACACCCGCTGCCGGCTCCGCTCCGCGCCCAGGCAGCCCCTGGAAGCCTGCCGACACTCACGGGTCATGGCGAGACGCTCGGGCCGCGCACCGCCACCAGACAGAACCAACCTCCCAGCTACCAGAAGCTTCTGCGGCTCCGCCTGCCGCCGGCGTCCCCTATAAAGCCTCGCCGGCCCCTGACGCCATCGACGCTCGCGGGAGGCAGTACAGCGCACAGCACCAATCAGTGGGCTGCGCGCTTCCGCCGCGAGGCTGAGGGGAGGGGTTGGGGGGGCGTGGCAGGCAGCAGGTAAGGCGGCTCCCGAGGAGTGAGCGCCGCTTTCCCCGCCACACACCGCTCCCCGCCCCTCCCTCGCCTCTTCCTGTCGCCGCACGCTGATGACGCGTATGCGGAGCGCTGGCTGCGGAGGCCGGTGACATGCCGTGAGGCGGCCGCGCTCCCGGCGCTACCGGGCCGCGCGCCTCTGGCGGAGCGAGCCGCCAGCGCCATGTTCCGCCGGGCCCGCCTCAATGTGCGGCCCAATGTGCGGCCCGTGGGCAGGGGTACCGGCGGCGCGGCCGACACGGAGCCTCAGGGCTTAGGCTCCCCGGTGACTGCCAGGGCAGAAGTTACGGTGGGAGCGGCGGCCGAGTCCCCCCCGACCGCGCGGCGGGCCGGGAGGTGAGTCCCGAGACTACGCGGTAGCCCAGGGTGTCGGGAAGGGGGGTGGGCCCTGCCGCAGGGGTCTCCCAACGGGGTCTTGCCTGGGCCGGTGCCGCTGGGAATAGGGGAGGCCTGGGGAAGGGCGAGGACTCACCCACGCCGCCCTTCAGAAGCCCCTGGCTGTGTAGTAGGGGCTGGCCCAGTGACAGTTCTTGTCACGGCGTCACCTCCTGCTTGCCCCTGCTGTGGTTTGGAGTTGCCTCGTCTTGACGTTCTGAAGTAGAGGTGCGGCACTGCCCTTCGGTCAGTGCCTAGTTACGCTTGTGTGTGTTAATCGGACTACGACTTCGGGGTGTTTGATGCATTTGCAACCTAAGCAAAACCTGCATTTCCTTGCTGCGGTTGTGCTGCAGGCGCTTGAAATAAGTTAAGACTGCAAAGGAGGGGCCAAGTGTGGTCCAATACTCAGTTTTTCTGGCACTGCAGCAGTAGGGAGCTCCTGTTTGCTGTGCACAGCAAAAATCCTTTGCACTCCATTAACTGTATGACTTTGATTTTGCATTCTTACAACACTTCCTGTTTTGTATTAATTTCTTCATGCATTAATGAGGGAGAACTTCCCGGCTTTCCCGTTCTTGAATATTAAGTGCTTTTCATTGCAGTAGAAGTGTGTAGTAAGGTTGGTCCTTGGACTAGTCATTCAGGATCTCCCTGTTGTGGTTTAATGCTGGTTGGCCACTAAGCCCCATGCAGCTGCTTGCTCATTCCCCCAGGGTGGGATGGGAAGAGAATTAGAAAGGCAAAAGTGAACAAACTTGTCCATTGAGATAAAGACAGTTTAATAAGTAAAGCAAAAGCTGTACTTATAGGTAAAGCAAGGAATTAATTCACTACTTCCCATCATCAGGCAGGTGTTCAGCCTTCTCCAGGAAAGCAGGGCTCCACACCTGTAGCAGTTACCAGGGGAGACAAACACCACTGCTCAAAATGTCCTCCTTTCTTCCTTCTGCCTCCAGCTTTATATGCTGAGCATGATGTCAAATGATCTGGAATATCCATTTGGTTAGGTGGGGTCAGCTGTGTCTCCTCCCAGCTTCTTGTGCACCTCAAGCCCACTAGTTGATGGGTGTTAAGAAGAGTCCTCGATGTTCAAATGTAACTGAAACATGGGCATGCTGTCAACACTGTTTTGGTCCCATACATAGCACCATATGAGCTACTGTGAAGAAAACTAACTCTGTCCCCACCAAAACCAGTATAAACCAGGTTTCAGGACATTTTCCCAGTCTGATAATTGTTCTTCAGAAAAACCTTTCACTTCTTTTAACTACTTGAGTTTGCATATTGCATGAATACTTCTGTTACTTTAGTTGAAATATGTCCTTTATGACATAATACAAGGTCTTCTCATGGTCATCTCTTTCCTCTGACTAGTGTTGTGGTTTAACCCCTGCTCGCAGCTAAGCACTACTCACTCCCCATACCCTCTTACCCCACCATGCGATGGGAAGGAGAATCAGGAGAAAAAGGTAAAAACCCATGGGTTGAGATAGGGAGAGTTTAATAGAAAACACAAAGAGAGAAGAATCAACAGTAGTAACAGTAAAACACATGAAATAATTTGCAAAGCAAGTGATATGTAATGCAGCACTGGCTGCCTGGATATGTGTCTCTGTCCCAGCTGAAGCAAATCACACCCCAGCTGCTATTTTCTTGTGAAAATTAACCCTATTGTAGCTGAACACAGGAATCCATCTCTTATTTTGTGTCCTCTACATCATGCCCAGCAAAGTTGTTTAACAATTAGCATCATACAATTTAATTCACTGGCTATTCTCACGCAAAATTAAATCCCCTTGAGAACACATTGGACTTCTCTGTCCTCTTACATCACCCAGCAGGTGCACCCAGACCCCTGGATGGGTTTCCCTTTGCCTGAAGCAGGACTGACTCAGACCAGCTTCCCTAGGACATTGTGCATGTGCAGTACAGGGACTTTATCTCCTTCCACAGTATCTGAGAGTCTTGAGTGGGCAGGGCAAGCTCGATTGGCAGATCCTCTTGTGTTAACTAACCAGGTGGCCTTTGCTAAATGTGTGTCCCAGTTTTTGAAAGTCCCAACCCCCACTGCTTTCAGTGTGTTTTTTAACAGCCCATTGTACCATTCAATTTTCCTGGAGGCTGGTGCATGACAAGGGATGTTAGAGACCCACTCGATGCTGTGCTCCTTGGCCCAGCCATCCATGAGGCTGTTTCAGAAATGAGTCCTGTTGTCTGGCTCGATTCTTTCTTTCTAGGGTGCCATGTTGCCATAGGACTTGCTTTTCAAGGCCCAGCATGGTGTTCCAGGCTGTCTTTTCAGGACACCTCTGCAATGAGTTGTCATATGACAGTGGTGCACTTTACAGAAACTTAAGACACATGGGTGATGTTCATTTGACTGCATCTGGATCTGTAGGTTACTGTCATCATTCAGATAATTATAAATCACCTCCAGCACTGCTAATTCCCTCAGGTACTGAATACCTCTCTTTGTGGCAGTCTGCTTGCCTGGGTGACATGTAACATCCTCATTGAAAGGGATACCTTTCCTTTACACTTGACAGGAGTTGCCTCCAAAGGCTGAGGGATTGTGTCCATTTTCCAGTCACCTTGTCAGTTCCCCCTTCCCGGGACAGGGATCCCAGCTGCTTGGCCTCCTTCCCCTCTAGTTCCAGACTACTGGTCCCATTACCCCAGCATTGGAGCAGACAGGTGATGATCTGCTTGCCTGGCAGGCAGCCAAAATCCTTTCACACATCTTGCAGCTCCCTCCGACAGGGACCAGGTGGTCACCTCTGGCTTCTTCCTTCTGTTCTCATGATAGTCCTGGCTTGCCTTTATGCCTCCCTATAGGAATTGGGGTTTTTTGTGTATTTCTTTTTCTGGATAGGGGTGACTGATAACAGCAGTTATCAGACCTCTTGGTCTGCAAGTTATTGATCAACTAGCTTGTAACAGTAAACTTAATTAGTAGTAATTAATATTAGAAATAATATACCCGTTCTTATAGCTGATTAGTTTATGAGGAAGTACCAGTATGGTGGTTTGACCTTGGTTCGATGCCACGTGCCTACCAAGCCACTCTGTCACTCCCGCCCCCCCCCCCCCTCCCCCCCCATT